>JARQOC010000004.1:399838839-400137187 GCA_033576535.1 Allobates femoralis | reverse complement strand
TTTTTCTTGTAATGCTGTGTTTTTGTGGCGCCATGCATAACGCCTTGTTGTATGACCAAACAACTCAATCTTTGTTTCATCAGTCCACAGGACCTTCTTCCAAAATGAAACTGGCTTGTCCAAATGTGCTTTTGCATACCTCAGGCGACTCTGTTTGTGGCATGCATGCAGAAATGGCTTCTTTCGCATCACTCTCCCATACAGCTTCTCCTTGTGCAGTGTGCGCTGTATTGTTGACCGATGCACAGTGACACCATCTGCAGCAAGATGATGCTGCAGGTCTTTGGAGGTGGTCTGTGGATTGTTCTTGACTGTTCTCACCATTCTTCTTCTCTGCTTTTCTTATATTTTTGTTGGCCTGCCACTTCTGGCCTTTACAAGAACTGTCCCTGTGGTCTTCCATTTCCTTACTATGTTCCTCACAGTGGAAACTGACAGGTTAAATCTCTGAGACAACTTTTTGTATCCTTCCCCTGAACAACTATGTTGAACAATCTTTTTTATCAGATCATTTGAGAGCTGTTTTGAGGAGCCCATGATGCCACTCCTCAGAGAAGATGCAACTAGGAGTACAACTTGCAAGTGGACACCTGAAATAGCTTTTCTCATGATTGGATACACCGGGCTATGAAGTACAAAGCTCAATGAGGTTACCAAAACAATTTAGTGCTTCAGTAAGTCAGTAAAAAGTAGTTAGGAGTATTCAAATCATGAAAATCAGAAGGGTGCCTATACTTTGGCACCTGTCAAATTTTGAAATAATGCATATTTCACATTTTTGGTTAGTACAATAAACCTCATTTCAAACCTGAAATATTACTGTGTCCATCAGTTATTACATATATCACACTG
This sequence comes from Allobates femoralis, assembly GCA_033576535.1. NCBI lineage: Eukaryota > Metazoa > Chordata > Amphibia > Anura > Aromobatidae > Allobates > Allobates femoralis. Next base: position 400,136,335 of record JARQOC010000004.1, on the reverse strand, counting down.
AAATAGCTGTTGCAAAAAAAACAATTTTAAACAAAAAAAGATGAGCAAGATTAAGAGGGGTACCCAAACTTTTTCATATGACTGTATACAATACTATACAGTTGTGGCCAAAAGTATTGATACCCCTGCAATTCTGTCAGATAATACTCAGTTTCTTCCTGAAAATGATTGCAATCACAAATTCTTTGATATTATTATCTTCATTTAATTTGTCTTCAATGAAAAAACACAAAAAGAATTGTCCTAAAGCCAAATTGGATATAATTCCACACCAAACATAAACAAAGGGGGTGAACAAAAGTATTGGCACTGTTAGAAAAATCATATAATGCTTCTCTAATTTGTGTAATTAACAGCACCTGTAACTTACCTGTGGCACCTAACAGGTGTTGGCAATAACTAAATCACACTTGCAGCCAGTTAACATGGATTAAAGTTGACTCAACCTCTGTCCTGTGTCCTGTGTCCTTGTGTGTACCACTTTGAGCATGGAGAAAAGAAAGAATACCAAAGAACTGTCTGAGGACTTGAGAAACCAAATTGTGAGGAAGCATGAGCAATCTCAAGGCTACAAGTCCATCTCCAAAGACCTGAATGTTCCTGTGTATACCATGCACAGTGTCATCAAGGAGTTTAAAGCTCATGGTACTGTGGCTATTCTCCCTAGATGTGGACGGAAAAGAAAAATTGACGAGAGATTTCAAGTGGACACCTGAAATAGCTTTTCTCATGATTGGATACACCGGGCTATGAAGTACAAAGAAAGCTCAGTGAGGTTACCAAACCAATTTAGTGCTTCAGTAAGTCAGTAAAAAGTAGTTAGGAGTATTCAAATCATGAAAATCAGAAGGGTGCCCATACTTTTGCAACTGTCAAATTTTGAAATAATGCATATTTCACATTTTTGGTTAGTAAAATAAACCTCATTTCAAACCTGAAATATTACTGTGTCCATCAGTTATTACATATATCACACTGAAATAGCTGTTGCAAAAAAACTATTTTAAACAAAAAAAAAAGAGTAAGATTAAGAGGGGTGCCCAAACTTTTTCATATGACTGTACAGGGCATGGGGATGAAAAAGTAGTAAAAGAGTTTACAGTTCAGCCATTGTCCATTGTCTCTTGGTCTTTGGGAACCCACCACAAGAAAATCCCTTTTACTATCCCTGGGCGTGGCAACAGGGATTCAACTGACTGGTTCTTCAGGCACGCTGGTAGGTTTTTGAGCATTGCGGTCACAAGTGCAATTGTCCTCTCAAGTGATAAACGTTTACATACACATCATGAAAACGTGCCATAAAGCCAATAGGGAGCACACCATAGTGTGCTAAACTATATACAATTCTAGTCTGGGTTAATCATAGTCCATAACCACAATGTTTGTTATTTATCAGGGGGGGGACACTATAGGGAAAGCTGGGGAAAACAAAGGGTAAGCAATGTTCAATGACAAGTTTGTTGCCTGTCCGGGCATTACTGCTGCAATGGTAGCGCAGCTCGCCTCACTCTGGTTACATACAGGACCAGTGCTGAGTATTCAAGCATCAGGGTTTGAGTTTCTCGATCTAGTGTCACTGGTGGCTCCAGAATGGGGACTAGCATTGGTTCTGTGGCGCCACTGTGAACAGGAGGTCACAAGAGGAACTGCAGAAAGGCAGATAGGAGACAGTTTGTGTACCAAACACCTTCAGCACACACACACCACTCAGAGCACAACACCCACCCCGGAGCCCGGGACTCTAGGTGGCTAAGGGGTGGTAGGGTTTAGAGGGAAGTGGGTGGGAATGTAAGTCAGGTGATGTAGGGGGCACAAAAGAGGGGAATGAGGAGGAGTTAGGCAGTAGGCCAGAGTGAGCCAATAGGCAAAGACCAAGTAGGCCGAGGTAGGCTGAGCAGTGAAGACAAGAGTAAGCCATGAATAGCCAAGCAGCAAAGGCCAAGGCGTAGGCGAGAGAGAGACTCCCCTGACAGTCCTAGTTTGCCCGGATAGTGCAGAATCCATAGAGACACTGTTCCATGCAGAGAAAGCCTGCTCCATGACCTGGGAGTTAAGGGAAGGGGAGAGGCCGAGCACGGACGACTGGTGAAACGGACTCTCCTGGCGTACCCGGACAGTCACATGGGTTGGAAAGAGCCGGTGATCCCTTGCAAGACAGGGACACTTAAGCTAGGCTGGGAACAGAGTGTCAGCTCTGAGGGGGACTGCAGCTATACGCCGACTCCCCAGATAAACCGACGGGGAACGCTGATTCCAAGTCAGGGTTCCTACTACACGGGTTGGAGGCACAGCAATGCTATATGACCCCGGCTTGCTGCCCACACACATAGGGAGAAGTCACATAAAGGGACCTAGTTGCCGCAATACAACCCACCGGGAAGAGCAGAGGAGAGGAAAGCCTGAAAGGAATACCAGAGAAAGTGAAGGGTCTCAGAGAGATAACCTGGCTGCAGAGGGTTCAGAGTGTACGGAGTTAATTGTGGGAACTGTGCTGTAAACTGTGTTGAACTGTGGAGGAACTTGCAAGTAAACCCGGTGAACCCTGCTTCAGTCTCTGTGTGTGATTCCCAGTAACAGAATTTTTATTGCACCCTCACACCTGTCAGGAGCAGCCCGACCCGCGGCAGGCTCATCCATCTAGCTGCAGCCCCATCCATCCTCCTGACAGCGCTACTCTGCAGCGGTGGTCCCCTTACTGACCACAAACCGTGGGTGGCGTCACGAAAAACATTCCTATGTAAATATCCACTTTTACTTGTAGGGCTCGGGACACGGTCCGGACCAAGACCGCCGTGATCATTGATCTGGACCGAGGCTTGGCAGAGAGCAGCACTCAGCTGCATTGCTGAAGTAACCACTGAGCAAACCGGGTAAAAAACTCAGAAGCTGTATGTGAGACTGTTTTTTTTCCACACCAAGCAGACGGGTGGGCCACAAAAGACCTGTCGCAGTATCACCCCCATTAGCCTCTCCAGCCAGAGTAATGCATTGCCCGCTATATAATGCATACACTTCTTATCAAGTTGTTGTTCAGTAAAAAGTTTATTTTTGGACTTTTGTCTCCCTTATTCAACCTTCCTTGGTCCTGGCCTGCCATGTCCAACAGCAGCATGCGGTCTTCAGAGATGTATCATCAAGATAGCAACAGCACACAAAGAGACAGAACGCCTATTTTCCAGTAGCGTGGTGGGGTGTGGAAGACAAGTAAATTGCCCACAACTACTGAGCTAGAGAGTTAGGCTGGATCTTTAAAGACATTTGTGGTGCAGCCGAACATATTAGTATTATTTAGTCTTTATATATTTATGTCCTCTTGGACCCACTCCTAGCTTCTACTAAAGAAGACTGCAACAAAAACATCACCGAAAATCACTTTTAGGCTTTGACCTTGGAGTACATGACAGAGCTTTGAGCTATCCAGTGAACTGGTTTGACGTTGAGTATACCGTATATTGTACTTTTAGGTACTTATGATTTCTACTAATGTATGAGTCTATTGATTAATAATAACACTAATTATCACAACACATTTTGGAAGTAACTTTGCAATTAGTAGAATGCTATTACCTAATGATAGCACTCTTAGGTGATTCACTTCACGTTTCAGTGCGCTGGTAGTATGTCAGCGCCCTCTTCTGGTTTATATTTGAATAACATGTTACTGATTCTACATGCAGAATTTAAAATTGCTGGCTTATAGGACTTGCAAACGTCAGAGAGCTCGGTGATCTAAATATACATTAATATAAATGATACAAAATCTATTACAATTAATTTGTATATTCACAGTAAAATATTAAAACTACCTACATATCCTGTACACCACTCACATAAAAGCTGGGTAGAGTTTACTCTGCAGCATAGTATTACTGGTAGTTCTTTTGTATTCTGACTATAAGAAAAGATATTGTGTAGCTGAATATTCATAATGAGAGTATGAAACAGGCAACATGAATGGCGCTTGGTAGGCGCAGGGCTCTGGACAGATTGTGCATTGATGTCCGGTACCATTTAAGAGAATCTGTGATATCTGATAACAATAATAACCTGCAGATATAGGGTTAATCAGTACGCTATTATTGTTATAGTGCCCAGTTGCTGTACTAAAAGTACATCACTTGGTAGAAAATGAATATTATTTCTCCCGAGAGTCAAGGTCGGGATGCCGGCAGCGTTGGACTGGCATATCAGATGGTGCTCCAGTGGACTCCGGTCGTCGGTGGGTTCCCGAACTGGACATAGAGGGGGCTAGCTGATAATTGGTCCACAGTAGTGAAAAATGGTCACCAGCCCATACGTAAGAAGCTGACATCAGTGTGCTCATTATGATGACCGAGTCGAATTTGAACTAGAAAGAGGATGGCACTGGGGTATGGGAGCAAGGTGAGTGTGAGTTGTCTTATTTTCTACGTATGCTGGTGCATACGAGTCTATGTGAGGGTTCATACTGTTTACAGAGTGCTATGAGGGAGCTAATAATGTCTATAGGAGGTTATGTGGGGTTTAATACTGTTTATAGGGTGCTATGTAGGGGCTAATATTGTGTAAGGGGTGCTATGTGATGGTGAATACTGTTTATAGGGTACTATTTTGGACCTCATACTAGAGAAAGAGAGAGGGAGAGAGAGAGAAAGAGAGCTGCATGTGGACCCATACTGTGCAAAAAGGGCTGTGTGGGGGCTCACTGTATATAGAGGGCTGTGTGGGTGCATGCTATATATAAGTGTCCTGCATTTGGGCTCATAAAGGGTTGTGTGTGGGCTCATACTGAACATAAGTGGCCTGTATGGGGGCTCATATTTTTTATAGGGAGCCTGTATGGGGGCTCATGATGTATATGATGGGACTGTGTGGGAGCTCATACTGTACAAAGGGGAACTGTGTGTGTGGTCTCATTCTGTAGGTAGGGGGATGTGTGTAAGAGGTGGATGTGTGTATGAGCTCATGCTGTATATAGGGAGCTTTGTGTGTGGGCTCATGCTGTTTGTAAGGGGGCTGAGTGTGGGCCTTACAGTATAAAGGGGGCTATGTGTGGTCAAACTATATATAAGGGGCTTTGTGTGGATCAAACTGTGTATATGTGAAATCCCAGAGTTCGGTTGCCAAAGATGCACCTGGGACAGAGAAGCATCTCCACATCAGGTAAGCCCGCACACACCTTCCACTCCAGACCAGAAGGGGGAACTCTACAATCTGAGTTCAGGCGAGGGCCCCTATAAATTCAGGTCTGGGGGCAGAGTTAGCTAGTGCAGTTCCAGGGAGGACCCCATCGGCCAGAGGAAGAACCAATGACCGTTACGACTCATCAGGACAACCCATCTGCCACCATTGCAACGAGCTGGGCCACCTTGCCAGGTCATGTACTTTAAACCAGCAAACCCTGGGGCCAAGGGCCAACCCCCGGGAATAAGACGACCAGGCACATCTGATTGGCGCGATAGATATGTGGGAGGACGGCCAATCCTATCTAACGTGCTAGAAGCTAGTCCCACATCTGCACTACTGGACACCAGTTCGCAGGTGACAACGATCCCGCATGTCCTTTACAAAAGATTTTGGGCCGATTCGGAGCTCACCTGCCCAGACCCGGACCTTACCATATATGCTGTTAATGGACTACTAATAAATCAAGTAGGGTTCAGGGAAGTAACAATAAAAGTGGGGAGGGTGGAGTTAAAAGGTCAAGAACTTATTGTGGTTGAAACTGATCGTGGTGAGAAAAATCCACAAATGACATTAGGCACTAATATGATTGAAATTTGTCTAGGTGAAGTGCTTTTCTTATTCCAATAAATTGGTAGTGTACAAGTGAGTTGAGTCGGTCGACAGGGTAGGGGGAACTTGGATACCGGGACAGGTGGTTACTTCAGTGGGGATCACAGCTGGTTGGTTCCCGCGTCTGTGCCCTGGACTCTCAATGGTGGAGTGGGGGTAATGATGATGGGGGAATGGTAGAATTACACCACCTGCGGTACCTGGTAATAGGGTTACCAGAGCTGAGGCCGGCCGCTGAGGTGATGTAAATGCAGCTTTAGTAGTACAGCGCCCCACATTTGGAGCTTTGCCTCAGGGCAGCGGGGTGGATGAGGGGAGTAGTAGTAACTGTTCTGCTGTGAACGCTGCAGGTGGCGGCGGTGAAGCAGGCACACACACACACAATAGTCTCTGTTTTGGTACCTTTTTACTGATGTCCGGTAACAGGCACGGTCCATGAGGGTAACCAGGTTTTGGTGCAGCTTGGGACGTTCACCTTGGAGAGTTGTGAGGCCTCTTCTGTAAGTGTGTGTGGTGACTGGGGTAAGTTCTGCCTGTAACTGAAATTGCCGCTTTTTCTCCCTCTCCACAACCGACAATGAGGACCTTGCTGTGGGGATCCCTATTCTCCTCTTGGGCCCCTGGTCCTATGCTTGGTCAGGTTTGGTGTCTCACTTGCTGTAACTTCAGGGGGACTATATCCTCCTGGTTGGTCTGGGCTTTCTCTCCTACTCTTTAGATGAATAGCAACTTCGGACTCCGGTGTCCGGGTAGGCTAAAGGGATACCAGGTATGTTCCCTTCTCTCTTTCTTCCTACTTCTTCCACTGGCCTTCGTCCCTCTCCCTAGGGCGTTGCACATCTGGGTCAGCTTCCTGACCAGACCAGCTTCCTGGTCCCAGAAATCAGCTCCTTCACTAACTGTTCTCTTCTCTGCCGACAGCAGACTGACTGGAACTAACTGACTCCTCCCTTCAGGCCGGGGTCTTTATAAGGGATCTGGCTTAAGGACAGCCAGTGGGGCTTCCCCTTAAGGTCTGGGGTGGAAGTTGTTGGGTGCTGTGTGTGCCAAGGTGTACATCCCTCCCTGCACCGGTGGGTCCAGTGGCAATCTCCGCAGGGGTGCCACAGAGTTACCCGATCCCCATTGTGTTACCTCCAAGAAGTAAAATGATGACATGGTGTTGGGCAGAAATAGGCCTAATAGGGCAGGATTAGCAGGCAATGCTCGAGCCCACGTACTCAGAGAGTAGGTCTATGATCCTGATAGCCAGGGGTATAGTTGATGTACTCAAGGGGAGGGTACCTGTACGAGTGTTAAACTGTGGAGAAGAAGAGGTCAAACTGCTCAGATATGCTACCATTGCCAAACTGTTCACTGTGAGAAACAACTCAATCCAGACAGTGGAACCCTTGACCCCGTCTAACTAGGTGGAGGACAACAGCTCCCAGGGATAGCTGGAGGACTGGTGTCAGAAGCTGCATGTAGTCACTGGCTCCATCCGTTCTCACCACCAGCACAGAGTTTATCAGGTAGCACAGGAATATGAACAGGTCTTTAGTAAATATCCATTAGATTTTGGGCGGACAAGAGGGGTACACCATCACATACCCACAGGAAACCATCCACCCATAAAAGAGAGATACAGGCCTTTACCACCTGCTCACTATCAGCGTGCCAAAGATATGCTACGGAAAATAAAGGAGGCTGGGGTTATTAGAGACAGTTTTAGCCCCTGGGCAGCTCCACTTGTCCTAGTCAGAAAGAAAGATGGTATAATGAGGATGTGTATTGATTATAGGCAAAAAAACGCATAACACAAAAAGATACTTACCCGCATTGAGGACTCACTTGCTGCACTGTAAGCAGCTATATACTTTTCCACCTTACATCTTACTAGTAGGTACTGGCAGGTCTCCATAGCAGAAGAAGATCGGGAGAAGACCACATTCACGACGCCGATGAGTGTGAGTTCAACAGCATGCCATTTGGACTCTGCAACACACCAGGAACATTCCAAAGGCTGGTGGAGTGTTGCCTGGTGCACCAAAACTTTGATACCATGCTACTATACCTGGATGACGTCATTTTGTATTCCAAAACATATCAAGAACATCTGGAGCACCTGGCTGACGTATTTGAAGCATTGTCGAAGTATGGTATGAAGCTGAAGCCATCAAAGTGCCATTTGCTGAAGCCGAAGGTTCAGTATCTCGGGCATGTTGTCAGCGCAGAAGGTGTGGACCAGACCCCGAAAAGGTCACCGTCATTAAAGATTGGCCAAGACCAACAACCGTCAGATAGGTACATCAGTTCTTGTGGCTGGTAAGATACTACAGGAGGTTCATAAACGGCTTTACAAAGATGGTAGCACCTTTGCAAGATCTCCTGGTAGGCAAGACCAAGAAGGACAAGACCTCTGGCCCTTGATTTGAATGGGGTTAGAAAGAAGAAGTCCTGGCCTACCCTCACTATAATCCACTGTTTGTGCTGTACACAGATGCCAGCAACGTGGGATTGGGAACAATGCTGTCACAGGTGCAGAAGGACAAAGAATATGTGATTGCCAATGCAAGCACGAAGCTCCATCTTACAGAGAGGAACCCAGAAAACTACAGCTCGTTCAAACTGTAGTTCCTAGCCATAGTCTGGGCTGTCACAGAACGGTTCAAGCACTACCTGGCGGCTGCAAAGTTTACGATCTTCACAGACAACCACCTGCTTACCCACCTGGACTCTGCGAAGCTGGGAGCATTGGAGCAGCGATAGATGGCTCGGTTGTCGAACTATGACTTCACCATCAAATATCGGGCAGGCCGCAAAAACACCAACGCTGATGCACTGTCAAGAATGCCTCATCTACCAGATGCGGGAGAAGACTTGGATGAGCTAGAAGAGATAGAACTGGCACCCTCTCACTGCCGCAGTGCATTACAAGTGTCAGCAAGGTTGTAAAGACAAGTGTCAAAAAGCCACGCTGAACCCGTTACCTCACTATGGGTGGAAGGAGACGCAAGACAGTGATCCAACTGTTAGCCTACTCAAAGAGTTGATAACACAACCGGATTCCCGTCTTAGCCCAGATGCTCCACCTGCGGCGCAACTCCTATGGAAAGAAATAATTAGGTTGTTCATCTATCAGGATAAGCTGTGTAGATATTTCATCAACACCAGAACCCACGATATGGTGTGGCAGATAGTGGTACCGAAGAAAGATGTCCAGATGGTGCTAGAAGCGTACCACAATAGAGCAGGACACTTCCGGAGGAAGGAGCTTGAGGTACTGTTACGTGAGAGATTCTATTGGGTTGGCATGAGATCTACCATTGAGAATTGGTGCAGAAACTGTGGCCCATGCAGCTTAAAAAGAAAGGATCGTGACAGTCAAAGAGCTCCACTGCAGCCAATTGTCACTAAATGTGGCACCCTGGCACCTTGTTGGGCACCACAGAATCCTTAGGGCACAATTGGAGCAAGTAACAGCAAAGCAACACTCACAAATACCTAACAACACTACAACACCTTAGTACACCTGGTTTCACCCCGAACCTCTAGGGGGAGCTCCACTGGTCACTTTGAGCCAGTTCCCCCTATAAATAGAGTCTTGGAGGGAGAAACTTCAGAGTGTGTGCAGTCGCAACAAGAGCTGCCAGCCTGTGTGAAACCTCCATCCTATGAGGGACACCCTAGGCCCAACCAGCCAGCTAGCCAGTGAGGAGAACCTTGCAATTGGGGTCAGAGGAAGAAGGAGAACACCTCTCAAGGAACACAGAGTTATTCTGACTCTTTCCTTATCCACCGGTTACTGGAACCGAAGCTGTGAGAGCTACCCAGCCACCACAGAGAACCAGCCCATCTAACAGGAGGTTTAGCCACCTGTTCCACCTGAAGCACCTACCTACGAGAGCCCAGGGAAGAGTTCTGATCCTGCTCAGACCCTTTTACAGTGCCCTCAGTGCTGCTAACCAGGTGAAAGCAAGTTCCATTGAACACACTGCCGGTCCGGCTGGATTCCACATCCACCCGACCTTATTAAAGAGAGAGAGAGAGAAGGAAGCCTACACTAACTGCTTGCTGTGAACCTCCAGGAGTGTTAACTTCACTAACCCGGTCTGGCGTACCTGAAAACCATCAGTAAAGGTACTCAAAAGACTCTGGTGTGTCTGTGTCTGACTCCTGGGCCTAACAGCAATGTTACCGCAGCTGCCTCACAACATCTTGTGCAGCTCCAGGCTCCGGGACCTCCCGCTCATCCTGTGGGGAGCGTCCCATCTTGCTGCCTAACATCCCCCGGAGGCCCAACAGCGTCGGTACCATTACCGAACACCTGCAGGTGGCGTCACGAAGACAATCAATATCCCTACTATTCAGCCATTCCCCTCCCCTATTGATCTGGACCACCGGGCCTCACAGCCGCAGGCGCGGTTCTGTGACAAGAGGAGAGTCAACGTCTGTGACGTGAAGACCCCGGTCACGGTGAGTAACAAACAACCTCTGGAACTTGTAGCCTTGGATCATGTGAAGCTGACACCCATCAGATCAGGTTATACGTATGGTGGGCTACTATTCCAGATTCCTAGCGGTAATACCTGTAAAGGACTTAACAGCAAGAACCGCAGTGAGAACCTTTCAAGCCTACTTCTGTAAACCCCATGGGTATCCAGAACAGGTGTTGACAGACCAAGGTCCTGCGTTTGAAGTTGAAGTGTTCCAGGAGTTTTGCAATTTGTATGGGTGCAAGAAAATCCAAATCACACCATACCATCCACAGACCAATGGCATGTGTGAGGAAATAAAACACGTGGTCATAGACCTGTTAAAAACCTTGCCCTTGGAATAGAGAAACATGTGGCCAGAGAAATTATCTGACTTAGTGGACATGTACAACAACATATCTGTACGTACCACCAATTGCACCCCAGCGTACTTGATGAGAACGAGACCTGGGAAATTACCAGTTGACTTAGAGATGGGAATCGTCATTCCTGAAACTGTGGCACCCTGGCACCTGTTGGGCACCCCAGAAATCCTTAGAGCACAAATGGAGTAAGTAACAGCAAAGCAAACCCACAAACACAACAACACTTAGAACACCTGGTTTCACCCCGAGCCTCTAGGGGGAGCTCCACTGGTGACTTTGAGCCAGTTCCACCTATAAAAAGAGTCTTGGAGGGATAAACTGCAGAGTGTGGTAGACGCTACAAGAGCTGCCAGCCTGTGTAAAACCTCCACCCTATGAGGAACACACTAGGCCCAACCAGCCTGTTAGCAAGTGGAAATCCCTGCAATTGGGATAAGAGGAAGAAGGAGAACCCCTCTCAGGAATACAGAGTTAATCCGACTCTTTCCAAATCAACCGGTTACTGGAACCGAAGCTGTGAGAGCTACCAAGCCACCACAGAGAACCAGCACCATCAACAGGAGGTTTAGCCACCTGTTCCACCTGATGCACCCATCCACGAGAGCCCAGGGAAGAGTACTGATCCTGCTCAGACCCTTTTACAGTGCGCTCAGTGCTGATAACCAGGTGAAGCCAGTTCCATTGAACACACTGCCCGGTCCGGCTGGATTCCACATCCACCTGACCTTAGCACCAGAACTAGAGAAAGGAAGCCTAACACTGCTTGCTGTGAACCTCCAGAAGTGCCAACTTCACTATCCCGGTCCGAGTGTACCTGATTATCACCCAGTAAAGGTACCTAAAAGAGACTTTGTGTGGTTGTACGTTACTCCTGGATTCAGCGCGCAGCACCCCGCAGCTGCCTCACAACATCTTGCGCAGCTCCCGGCTCCGGGGACTCCCGCTCATCCTGTGGGGAGCGTTCCATCTCGCTGTATAACATCCCCCGGAGACCCGAACAGCGCTGGTAAAGTTACCAGAACACCCGCAGGTGGCGTCACGAAGACAAATCACCCCTACTGTTCCGCCATTCCCCTATTGATCTGGACCACCGGGCCTACACCACCGCAGGTGCGGTTCCGTGACTGGAGGAGAAACAACGCCCGCTACGTGTACCCCCGGCTACGGTGAGTCAAAACCAGCTCACCTACTGCTAATTGGGACACCAAAGTCCAAGAACAGTACATAAAGGTACAAGAGTGATTGGAAAGAAGGTTAACTCAGATCAGAGAAAAACAAGAGAAAGATTATAACAAGAATGCACCAGCTTTTCCCTTAATACCTGGAGAAATTGTTTTAAAAAGGAAAAGAAGAACAAATAATATTGATGGCCAGTGGAAAGCAGAACCCTATAAAGTATTGCACTCTAACTTTGTTAACAAGAAGGTCTGCTTAATCAGTAAAGACAAGAGAGAAACATAAACAGCAGTTTCTAGAGACCATTTTAAGAAATACCCTGAACAGTTGAAACCAAAAGAAGTAATTCCCTGTATATCCCAACCTAAAGAAGAAAAGAAAGAGAGAATGATATGAACTGTACTTGGAGATTTTCCGGAAAGTTGGCCTCAGTACAATGGAGCCATAAATGTACCACTAATAACTTTCCCTCAACCAGTAGAAGTCCCAAGAAGACCAGAAGAACCCGTAGAAGTCTTAGAAGAACCACAGGAAGAGAGACTTGAAGAACCACCTGCTGCAGCAGAACTATCGGTGAACCTATCAATCCTATGGTAAGACTAAGAAGTCGCAGACAGCTGCCAAGCCTACCTGTAAGACATAGGCCTACTCATGGTACAGACACTAGTGAGACACCAGCAGCAGACACTAGTACACCATCCAAACCAGTTGAGACTCTAGTTTTGCATAGATGAACCCTTAGAAACTTTGGTCAGATCACGACCCGGTACAGAGAATAAAGTGTACTATGGAAAAAGTGGAAATATGTGTTCATGTGTACTGAAATATTCGGACTCGCTAAACTCATAAAGAGTAGGTCCCGATACTCGTTACTCGTTACGAGTATAGCGAGTACAATGTAAGTCAATGGAGAAGCGAGAAAGCCGAGTAATTCCTCAGCTGCTGGACCCTGAGTGGCATGATCTGAGCTATCCTCGGTGACCTGAGTTAACACCTCTTACAATGTCGCAGCGCTCCGGCCTCAAGGGGTTAACAAAGATGCAGTCCCTAAATGTAGTTTTTTTTAAAAAAAATTATGATTTTTTCCAAACACATTTGACGTGGGCTTTGCCGTATTTTTGTGTCCAGCCGAGTACTGCAGGCAGGAACGGGCTGCCACTACACCCAGGTGCCTATTTGTACCTGCCTGGAAACAGAAAAAGAAGGAAGCCCTTTTTTTTTTTTATTATTTCATGAATTTCATGAAATAATTAAAAAAAAATGCGTGGGACTTCGCGCCATTTCTATGTCCAGCCAGGTACTACTAGGCAGCTGGGGGCTGGAATCCGCAGCGCAGGGAGGTCCAAGCTTTCTGGACCTCCCCCACTAAGAATTGCAGTCCGCAGCCACCCCAGAAGATGGCGCGTTCAGAGAAGCAAATGTTTATTAGAAAAAAAAAAAAACAACAATTAGACTCCATCTTTATTATAAATCCTTCTTTCGTCCGACGTTGTCCAATCCAGGGTTATTCTTTAGCTCAGCTACATCTCTGGTAGAGAACCTCTACCAAAGACGTAGCTGAGCTGTGCACCCGGGAGCGGGAAAGTTCATGTGAGTTCATGCAGGCAAACATGAACTCACATGAACCCTGACAGCATCGCTACTTCAAATGAACAGCTGACCAGAATCGGCTGTTCATTTGATACTACCGGCGGGAAAGCCGGCAGTGAGAAGACTTCACCGCCGGCTTTCTCCTTCGGTTCTTTGCTCCCCGCTGCCTGATAGCCTGATCCTCCACTACCCCCGCTGCCTCCCCACCCGATCCTAAATTAGGACTGGGCAGGGAGCACAGCTCCAGGGAGTGGGAGGGGGCAGGAGGGAGCAGGGAGCGCAGAACAGAAGGAGGTACACTATGTCACACAATGTACTTTAACTCAAGTGTTGTACATGTTGGCCTATGGAAAGCAAAGACCCCAGATCTAAATGGTGTTGCCAAACGTCCGTCAGCTAGGCCATCTTGGGTTACTGCCGGGTCAGAATCACATATTGGCACCACAAATCATGACCTACAGTATTCTGCACGTGTGTCCTGGGTGGCGCATACCCTTCCAGTGTTGTGGAATCTATGTATGTGCCAACCAGAATCTGAAACACATGACAAGATTTGTGATTCTGGTCACTTGTGTTTCCACATAATGTTTTGTTGCCCCCAAGCATCTCTGTAGCGTTGTGGTTGCTTTGTGTGGCGTATGTGTTCATGTTTTTTTGTTGTTTTATTTGGTTGCCAGCTGTAGCTCAGCCCCATTCTGCATCTCCACCACCCCCACCACTCCCTCACCCCCGCAAGAGCCCAGTCCACCAGCTTCTGACTCATCAGGCCATGCTGTGCCCTCCGAGGAGGCTGGACCAACCTCACCAGCTGCCTCACAGCCAACACCTGCCTCACCCAAAGCAGCTCCCTCCCCCCTGCAAGAGGCCAGCCCAGAGCCTTCTGGCTCATCCGGCCCCGATGTGTCTTCCGAGGAGGCATCACCACCCTCACCAGCTGCCTTACAGGCGAGAGCTGCCTCTCCACTGCCTGCTGCATCAAGCATGGGAAGGGATGACCTTGGTGAGGGCACACCACTTCCTCCAGTCAACCCTTCGCCAGATGTTAACATTGCCTCCCCCCAGGGAGGATTCTCCCCAGGACCTAACAGTCTTACAAAATTTGGTTCACCAATAGGTACGTGGACCCCATCAAATGAGTTTAAAAACAATGATAATGGACACATGGTTGCTGTGCTGAAGGTTTGCTGTGTTGTGATATTATTTTCTGCTCTACATAGGAAGTCGAGCTTCAACATTAGGGTGGGCCATCATCAACTCTCCATCACCAGAACGCGAGGGGCAGGATAATTCCCCAAACTGTAAGTTGAAATTCAAAATCACCAAGTTGAACAATACATAAATGAGCATTGTAATGACATATGCCTTTACACTCTACAGGACTTCCTTCCTTGGATGACCTCCTGGCCTCACACAGTAGATTAACCTGTGAGGTTGCGTGACAAGGGGAGCTTTTGAGGTGGGTGCTAGTGGCCCAACCCCAAAGGCCCTTCCAAAACTAGGGCAACATGCCCTATGGACATTTGTATGTGCATGTTGCACCCTTCCTAATTGTTAGACATCTGAGCCATAGGCCCATTCTGTTCCATGTCAGTAGCGTGTCCTGGTTTTAAATACCGAATTTTAATAATTTGTTACATTTTCAAATCATGAGTGTGTGTGTTTAATTTCAAACGCAAAAGAGTCTTCAGAGGTTGTACACCAACAACATCATTAACAATGTACACACCTACACACGTCCATTCTGTTATGTGGTGTGTGGTGGGGTAGATGCAGGGGTGCACCAAGCCCCACTGCCGCCTGAGCCGCGGCACCGATTACGGGGGGGGTGAAGGGTGCTAGTTGAGCCCAGCACTGCCGCCCCTTCTGCCTGGCTACCGCCGCCTGAGCCGCGGCAGTGATTGCCGGCCGCGGCCGTGAGTACCGGAAGGGGGGGGGTGCTGTTGAAGCCCGGGGAGCTCCCGCCCCTACTGTGACTCTCCCCCGGCGGTCGCCGCTTACGTGCGGTGCGCGCGGGGTGAGCGGCCGGCGCCATGACAGGGGGAGGCTGTGTGCATGAGGCGCCGCCCCCTTCTGCACTGCCGCTCCCCCTGCCTGCTGCCGCCTGAATGACAGGGCTCACACTGTCCAATGGACGGTGCGGCCCTGGGTAGATGGCATTATACCGTGGACACATTTGTATGCAGGATTTTAATGTTGTTCTACATTTTACACTTTGGACACACTCATTTCAAGATGGCAGTAATAGATATCACCATGTGTTTGACACCAACGGCTATGATGTTGCCCTTCACCACCACAAATTGGCTTGAAGTGCATGAATAGGCTACATGGGAAGTATAATATTTAAAATGGAAAATAAGACACATGTTTTCATAATGTAAAATTAAACAAACAGCCTGTGTTAAAAAACAAAAATCAAAAAAAACAGTTAACATAAATGTAAAAATTATAATTGGTGGTAGCGTGCCTCGTCAGTTGGATAGTGTCCTCGAGGAGGTGACGAGGGCTCGGGCCCCATACTCCCAAAGGAATACAGGACCGGCCTATGCAGAGGGTATGTTGGCATAACATGCCTCCACATAGGTGGAGTCTGTTCGGGCCTTGAAGAATGGGAGACTGTTGGAGGTTGAAGTCCAGTCCGATCCTCAGATGTTACATCCAGTCTCCTAGCTCGGGCCTCATTCATGGTTTGATGGATGACCCTCTCCACATGAACATGCTGGTCCGCCTCCAGCTGTGGCACCCTCTCTCGCACAAAGTCTGCAATTGCGCAGTCTGGTTCCTTTTTCTGCTGGAGCAACACCCTCTTCGCCAAATTACCCATCTCAGAGGATTGGGCCGAGGGGGCCTTCCTCCTCGAAGACAGGTAACTTGACAGAGGGCGTGAGTCTGCTTCAGCCACCTCACATGGGTCCTTCACCTGTGATGTTTCAGGTGGAGGACCGTCTAGGGGTGCTGATGGCCTACTGGAGGGTCCGTGAAGAGGATCCTGCAAAGAGAAATACATATTGTTAATACATTTGCCATTGGCCATTGTCATTGCATCCACACATTTTGGTTTGTTGTTGCATTTCCTAGCTTCGCCAGCAGTTATTATATGTTGGGCTTAAATGGCGCAAAATGTGCTGTGCACCACTCTTTACCAAACTACAAATAATTGTTATGGTGGTAACAAAAGTGAATGGGATAACTATGTAACACTATGTAAGTGATTGCTGTACATGGTAAAAAAAAAAAAACTGGTTTAGTGCAGAAGTCCAAATTTCACAATGAAAAAATATGGCAAGTCACTCCAGCCACCAATGGGGATCAGCAGCTGCATTCATACGGTACTTACATCCTCCAGTGAAGCAGGCTATTCCAGAGTGGCCAGTGGCCTTTGTGATGAGTCCCTGGCGGAGGTCATGGGTATCGGTGTTTCCTGGTCCAAGGTGAACAGAAGGAGGTCATAGTACCACAGTTTGGGCACATAGACCTCCCCCGTCCCAGCGCCGATGCGCTGGGACTTGTTCACCTTGTCCAACTCCTTTTTGAAGACCGTC
This sequence comes from Allobates femoralis, assembly GCA_033576535.1. Classification (NCBI taxonomy): domain Eukaryota; kingdom Metazoa; phylum Chordata; class Amphibia; order Anura; family Aromobatidae; genus Allobates; species Allobates femoralis. The sequence goes on along the minus strand of JARQOC010000004.1, from coordinate 400,119,412 downwards.
CTCAGGGACTGGATCTTCCTCTTCACAAAGGCCACGTTAGAACTTTAAGCAGGATTGCTGACACACTGTGACAAGTTCTTCATGGTCATATATAGGGAAGATGGGGTGTCACGGTCCGCACTACTGTCTCAGTGAAATCACAAGGGATGGATGTCTCCAAGAAGTCACAAGGAAGGCAAGGTTCCAAAGCAAAGATCTCCTTTATTCACCAATGCGTTTCGGCACCTATCCTGGCACCTTCATCAGGGCATACATTTACTTTGGAACCTTGCCTTCCTTGTGACTTCTTGGAGACATCCATCCCTTGTGATTCCACTGAGACAGCAGCACGGACCGTGACACACCATCTTCCCTATATATGAGCATTTTTCCACGTACGAGTGGCTGGTGGAGATCCTGCAGCAGCTATAAACCGAAGGCTTATAAACCAGTTGTGGGTCACACAACTGGACCAGGTGAGTGTACACCTATTGATATACTCAGTGTGTCACTAGAGATAGGGCACTATTACGCCTCTTGTCTCCCCCTTTTTGTATTTATAAAGTTCTCCATGGGCCACTCGCTTGATCTCCCTATTACTGTATTCTGGACACCTGCTTCACCATAGACATGGTCTATCCCTATGCAGCTCGATGAAGGCCTGGCCAAAATCCTGATTAGGAGAGGCCATCTAAAATACAACAGGACACACAGTATATATGTATATATGAGATTGTAGTTGAAAAACAACAATGTGAAAGTTGAGGCCTGTGCCACATACCATTGGCAGGCTGTCTATGGCTAATCCTAAATACACACACAGTATTGAAAATGGACAGTTGTGGCACAGTGTGCAAGCAACGGTAGCATAGGCTATAGTGTTATCATAGCACAACAATCATACAGTACAGGACACATTAACATGTACATAAGCACTACAAAATACCTATCATTACTCCTGCAGTATGAGGAAGAGGACATGCCACCACCTTGCCAACAAAATGCTGCAATTCCAGGAACCAAGGGTGGCGCCGCCATGATGACAACCATCTTTTAAAGGGAGGCTGCCCAATCAAAACGCTGATCCATGCGCCAATCGGCGCTGTAGGGGCGGAGAAATGGTGATGCCGGAATGCCTGTCATGACGTTGGTGCGTTGTCATTGGCTCGGTGCGCAACAAAAGTCGGCAACGTACGAGCGCTCTCGTCTTTGCTCCACAGTGCTGTAAAGTGAGTATGCATGCTGTTTGGTGTTTACATTATGTTGGAGTCCGTTGGGCATATTTGGCTGAAACACTTCATCTCTTGTGTCTCAAAAACCACACCAGAATTGTGTCACCCCTTCTGACACTACTACTTTATTGGTGTGTTTTTTGGGCCCTATGACCAAGTGATGTTCCTTGCTTAGTAAATTGCCAACTGTATGCTATCCATCCCCTATTGTACATGGTGTTGATGCTTCCACAATTGGTAGTGAGTCATGACCTTGGCCTCCTCCGCTGTCCTGAAGTTTTCACATACCCATCCATGTGTAGCCTCTGGGGCGGACCTACAACCATAATGTATAATCCTCATTTTGTGGGTACACTTATACTGTGTAGCATAGTTACGGTAAGAAACTTGGGGGGGTGGGCAACAATTCAATACTGCAGGCCTTTCACAATACAATGTAAAGATGTTTATGGTGTGTGGGTGTGTGTGTAGCTAAGCATGTTTGAAACACAACATAAACATACTTAAAAAAAATGTTAGTGTGGACTAGGGATGAGCAAGTATACTCACTACTATTTGGTATTCGCCGAATAGTAGCGGTATTCGGACTACTCGCTAGTCTTTGAGTACTTATGAGTACTCGGGAGTAGCGAGTAGTCCTAATACTTCGCATTGTAACTATAGATACACTGCGAAAGTAGCCTAAAGGTTAATAAAAGTTGTTAAAAAATAATAAACTTACATACTCACCTTCCGACGCCTGCACCGGGACCGCCAGAGAAGCCATCCGATTGCTGGAAAAGGACCTGTCACTACCAGCCAATCAGATGGCCGGTAGCGATCTGGCCAATCAGATGGCGTCATGTCACACCACGTGATCGCTAGCGGCCACCTGATTGGCCAATTTGCAAGGTCCTAGATGTACTATCAGGACCTTGCAAACTGGCCAATCAGGTGGCCGCTAGCGATGACATAGTTGTGACGTGGTGCCATCTGATTGGCCAGATCGCTACCGGCCATCTGATTGGCTGGTAGTGAAAGGTCCTTTTCCAGTAATCGGATGGCTTCTCTGGCGGTCCCGGTGGAGGCGTCGGAAGGTGAGTATGTAAGTTTATTATTCTTTAACAACTTTAATTAACTTTTACGGTACTTTCGCAGTGTATCTATAGATACACTGCGAAAGTATTCGTACTCGCTATACTCGCAACGAGTAGCAAGTACCGCTGCCTACTCGTTGCGAGTATAGCGAGCACGAATAATGCGGTACTCGCTCATCCCTAGTGTGGACATGTTACATTTTTAACTTTGATAACGGCCTGAATTGTATTATGGTAACACAGTACTTTTCCATTATTTGGCAGCTTATCCAGCATGAATCCCGCTGAGCGTGCCGTTGTGAGGGCTGCTCTGCTTCTGGAGGCTGCTTGCCTTCAGGAGGAATAGGAGAGGCAGGAGAGGCAGAGGAGGACACGACGGCGTTTCTGGACCAGGGACTGGCTACTGTAATGGGATGCACATACCCATATAAGGCTTGTTCATCAGCTCCTCTTGGATGCTGTGACACCACTCATTGCCTGCGGAACACCGTAATGCATCCAGCAGTACCACCGGCGGAAAGGTTGGGTGTGACTTTGTGTTTCCTAGCCATAGGCCCATCCATGCAGGACCTCTAGTTCTCATCTGTGGTGTCGCAGCCCCTCCTGAGGGTCTTCATTCCAGAAACATGTGAGGCGATTGTGCGGTGTCTCCAGCCAGCATACATGGCATTTCTAGAAACTCAGGACGAATGGCTTACAATTGCCACTGATTTCCACCAGAAGTGTCAATTCCCAAACTGTGGCGGCGCCTTGGATGGGAAACATGTGAGGATCACACAAGCCCCCAACAGCGGTTCATTTTTTTTATAATTATAAAGGCTGCTTTAGTGTGATCCTCATGGCCCAGGTGAATGCCAACTATGAGTTTCTGTCTGTGGATATGGGGGGGATGAATGGCTGGGTCTCAGATGGTGGAGTCTTGGACCACACCACCTTTGGGCAACAACTTAAACACAGCGGTCTGAACTTGCCACCAAATAGTGTCACCACCGGCCAAATGAATTTTCTTTTTGTGGCAGATGAGGCTTTTCCATTGCATGCCAACCTACTTAAGCCATATTCCCAAAGGCAGCTAACATAACACCAATGCTTTTTTAACTACCGACTATTCCGGGCACATTGTGTGGTTGAAAATGCGTTTGAGATAATGGCCAGTCAATTCCGTATCTTCCATACTTCAATCAATATGAAGCTGGAATCGATTGATGTGGTAGTGTTTGCATGCTGTGTTCTCCACAATTTCCTTCAGCACCGGGATGGCACCTCATTCACCCCACCAAGTTTTGTAGACTCAGTTGACACCACCACCAATGGGGAACTAAAATCGTGGGGCTGGCGTGCTGAGGAGCCACCCATAGCAGCACCCTAACCATTGGCCCAAGGCCAATCGCGAAAAATACTGCTCATATTTCAATGGCACTGGTGCTGTGAGCTGGCTGCAACACATTAGGTAGGGTGCTTATGTTGTTGTGTTTTATTATGTATTTTGGTTTGTGATTTGTGTGATGTAAAATTCTGTTATAGTGTGCTTATAACACGTTTTCTCATTTGTGCATTCATTTTTACAAACTATTTTTATAAGTAAACTTTTTTCTAATCAAAACTACCTATGTTTTAAATTTATTTCATCATAAGGGAAACACCACATAGCAGTATCTTGGGCACAGATGTATCCCATGCCAATTGATGTAAATGCAAGCAACACCATTCACTTCAAATGGACAGTGCACATGGCAAGGCCTTTGCCCCCCACTGGATGCTCTCTCTCTCCCTCTTCATATCGAGATATACACACATGTGTATATGGAAACATACATATTCCATAACATTATTACATACATTCTATTTATGCACATACATATATACATACATCTACACACAGACACATACTACACATGCATCCTATTATGCATACACATATGTACATAGTGTTGTGTGTAGGTTGACATGTTGCAAATCACACATACACATAGCCATACATTGGTTTGGCAAAAATGCACACACGAGCGTTTCTGTCTGACAGTTTGAGGATGCGGCAGCAGCTTGCAGTGGTGGTACAAAATGAAGGCAGACTTGAATTGCGAGATGGTTCAAAGTGAGAAAGCGCTGATATAGTGGCCATCTTTCAAGGCAAGGCTGACCAATAGGAAAGCAGTAGTGGCCACCAATAGGCTGTAGGGGTGCGGTAAACTACAGTCAGGCACGCCTAACTGCCATTACTGTGTCAAACAATACGCCCACAATGAGATCGGAGTCGTTAGAGTAGTTGCTGCGTGACAGTGTAGAAACGACCGCAAATATCGTTAGCTGTGTCGTCCTGTCGATCGCAGGATTGCTGCATCGTTGGGACGTCGTTAGCAATATCTGTACGTGTGACATCTCACCACCGATCATTGAACGTCATTCAAGCGATCTAGGTCAAGTCGGATCGTTGATCGGATCGCTCGGACGTTGACGTGTGTGACGGAGTCTTTAAAGTCACCACTCACAGTACTGACAACAGTTACTGTAGGCATGCCTTGTCACTGACTGACTGGTCACTCAGTACTTATGTGCTGCAAAATCAGCTGCCAGTCAGTGTCAAGGTGCGGTTACAATTGCTGCTCTCAAGGCTGTGAGATTCACTGAAATACTGTAGGACATAAAATCAGAAAAAAACTCACCAAAATATTGCCCGGTAGTTATCCATTGCACCTAGCAGCAGCTGCCAGCTCCTTTGAGAGGCAACCGAGGTGTCTGTATACCGGTGCTCAATCACCTGCAACCCACAGATGGGGGCGGTTGTGGCACCAGCGTCTGGCCATGCTGTCAGGGAGGTGACTGGTGGCATTTACAGACACAAGGTTACCATAGGACTCTGCCACTCAGGTACATGTGAAGCATAGTGTCAGAGCAGCCTATTGGTCACGCCCTGCTATTAGATCAGGCAGGCTGCTCCGCACTGATTACATGCCTCACTAATGACAGACACCCCCCAGAGGGCCCAGCCTTAAACTGAAGATAAAAAAAGGTGCAACAAAACACTAAAGATGAAAATGTGAGGTGTTAGTGAATATTTTGGCCAAAATACGTAAGCTCTTAATTCACCGTCAAGGGCCCTCATACTTATGAGTCCTAACTATATGTTTGTTTAACATTTTGAGATTCACCGAGATATCCACTAACACCTCACATTTTCATCTTTAGTGTTTTGTTGCACCTTTTATTATCTGCACTTTGAGGCTGTGTCCTCTGGGGAGGCGTCTAACCTAGAGTCCTAGGTGTAGGTTCGGTGTGTGTACCTGTGTGGGTGTTCCTAAGTCAACCGTCTCTACCTTACCTGGCTGCAGTTCCCCCTGTGGCCACCCTGGTCGTAGGGGCTCTACAATAGCATTATTGGACCTGTCAGGTTCCTTTAACCCCTAGAGTATGCACAAGTGTTTTGTTCATCATGACATCATGAGATTGATTTCTTAGTTTATTGACTTAATTTGCAAGTTAGTGCACATGCCAGACTTACTTTGACAGTGGTGGCTCCTGTGCAAGATTTTGTCCAGAAGAAGCAGGTCACTGAAAAAACAGTGACCTGTCAGTCGTAGACAGAAGGGAGGCAGGGGTGTGGATGATACTCAGTGAAGAGACCATGATCAAACCCTCAGCACTTGCACCTCGTTAACATAAAACTTCCACGGCTGATTACAGAAGGACATAAAAACAGATTTAGTAAAAAAAGTTATCATTTTTATATGCCTTCACATTGCCATTACAGTCATGTTTGCAGTTAAAGGGTCATGGGAACTTAGGCCCTATTGTAAAGATACACAAAGCTGTCAGACAGCCAGGCCAGCTAATCAGGGCTTCTCCTTCATGAAAAAAGGGACTATTAACCCTTTATATAATCTTTCATGAGGATACCCCATGAGTATATTAAGGCAAACGTAGAACAATAAATACATTGGTTAATAACAGCAAGTAATCATAAGCAAGCTTCAATCACAGTTCAATTAAAATGAGTGCTTGAACTCATGTAGCTGACTCACCGTGGGCCGGGACTCCGGTTTAAACAGGCGATTCTTCTTCCCTCCTTGTCACGGGTGGACCGCGCCTGCCGGTAGTGGGCCCGGTGTAGTGCAGATCAAAATGAAGACGTCTTGGTGGAACAGATTAAAGGGGTTTTAATTTATTCGTGACGCCACCTATGAGTAGATTCGGTAAGGGCTACCGACGCTGCGGAGCCCCCGGGGGATGGATAGCAGCAAGATGTTACGCTCCCCACAGGCTGAGCGGTGATCCCCGGAGGCTGGAGCTGCTCAAGATGTTGTGCGGCAGCTGCGGTTACCTCTTAGTGCGGACGGACAGTTCATAAGGAAGCACAGACACAGAAAGTCTCTATAACGGGTCTTTACTGTAACCAGTAGGCAGTACATGGCATACAGTGGTTGAGTAGTAGACCGGGTGGACTCAGCAGTGATAGTGTCCCTCAGAGATCCGCAAGTGTTCCTCCATTCTACCTAACTTGGTTGCCAGCATCGCCCAGGAATACCAGGTCGGGTACGGGGAGGCTGCTTCAATGCCCTATCCATGATGTACGTTCTGGATTCTTTGGGGAGCCTTGGATCCCTCAGTGGGTACACCGCTGGTTAGACGACTGGAAACTGGCTGGTGGTGGGGTGCTCCTGTAAAGCTGGTCCTCCACTCTTCTGGTTCGCGTGACAGAGGTGAACTGCTGTCAGCTTCGGTACCAGTGAACCGGCTGTAGGTTGTGGGCACGGGAGTCTTTTGGGAACCCGTGTAGATACTGCCCAATCCCGGTAGTTAAGGCCTCAGGTGCTGACACCCGACCGGTGACGGCCCAGGGGCCCGCACGGGGTGCGGAGCCCCCGCTCCTCTTCATGCTCTGTGTTCTAGGCTCTGCTCTAGACCCCAGGCTATTCTCCTCTCTGGTCTAGATTATTGTGTTCTGCTACACTACCCTAACACTCCACCCACCAGGACCTAGGATTGGCCCTCTGTTCTAGGTGATGCATGTTGGGTTGGATCTCAGAGTTAACAATATCACTGCTATGTCAGAGAATATTGCGGCTGCAATACTCCCTTGTGACGCACTCGTTGCGGGGCGCCCCATAGCCCCGGCTCTAAGTCATGTGGGGGCTTCACATTTAAAATGTTCTTTTCTAAATATCTATCCTTACAAGACATTGTGAAGGAGAGAAAATAGAAGCAGTGAGTGACACAGCAGTGACTGATCTTACAATGACTACAAAGCTCTAAGCTCTGGGATCACAGTCACTAAATTATTAATTTCTATCTCTGACTATACTGCTGTAAGGAGATGGACATATTTCCCACATTCACCAATGAAGACACCAATGTTATTTTTGTGATGTATAATGGGATGTGTTGGTAATGTGTAACGTGAACTGTGCATGTGTTAGTGATGTGTAATATGTTATGCTGACAGTAGGGCAAAAGGCAGTAATTGTTTGGGACTAGCCAAGAAAAGGAAAGGGACAGTGACAGTTTCCTGTCAAAATGTTAGACAGGGCCCAGTATGTGACATTGGTTGATCTAAGGTCTGGTTAGTTGACGAAGATCTGGATGTCCCTAAGGTGAATGGAGATCAGAGCAAACGGTAGTGAGATATAAAATAATTAGAAAGATAGAGAGACCGAGTGACCTAGTTACAGAGTGATTTCTTGGATTCAGGTCAGAAGACTGATCAGGGAACTAAGTGACTGAGTGGAGACGGATCCTGGGACAGCATGCCTAGCAATATGGCCCCTGGTTTATAACTCATAAAGGTAATTGAGAATACACTTTTAAGTTAGGTGCCCAACAGCAGTTCCAGGAATTTATGTGATCCCTCGTGAAAATTAATTTCCCATCCTTGATACAGCAGATGAAGTAACTTCACATAAACAGTTATACCTTTTTAGGCTGCATTCAGTCTTAAGAATGACCTTTTCATGACACTTCACCTGGGGTTGAGAGCTCTTGGAGACCATTCTTCCTCTGAGCTAGTAGGTGGCATGCATACAGACAATACAGATTCCTTCTTTCATTTTTCTGCCATTTCTTTGCTTATAAGCTGTAGATGCCACATACGTGTGGTTACCTTGACAACAGTAAGCCGTAACTTATGATGTAAAACACAATGTCAATATTTCGTAAACTGAAGCTTTACAATATGTGCACGATACTGGGGGGAAACTACTGAGAGCCAAATGGTAAGAATATTTTTAATTAATAAAGAAACTGGAATTAATGACATAAATAAAATATTTTTTTACCATACTGATGCACCAACGTTATAAAAATACCGGTAATTAAACATCAGCAAAATTAACCATGACAGGAATATAAACCAAAATTGAACAAGGGTTTCTGAGATTGAATGATGTCTGACACTCTTCACCCTAATAGTGGGGGCAATCCAACATTGGTGGTTTAATAAATATTAAATGTAGCATTCCCCTACTGTCTTTTCCTCTGTGAGTTCTCTTCCAGGCTTTACTTCAGGATGTAGTGGGCAGACAGAACCTGAATGATGTCACCAGCTGTGCCCATCTGCTCCATGCTTTCACACTACACTTGCATCTAATTTTATCATAGTCTCACACTAACAATTTCACCCATATTAAAACTGGGGAAAAAAACTTATTTTAACTTGGCCAATTTTCTTTTTTTTTTTGCATTTGTGTTTTTTCCTCCTTTTTAACAAAAGTGTTAACATTTTCATTATTTTATACATATGGTTGTATCTGGGCTTATTTTTTACTAGATGGAGGCCAAATACTAACGCATCAGGAGATCGGTGAAATCACGATGGGGGCCAGCTCAGAGTGTTCTTCCCCATCTGCTCTCTCCTCCCTTGTGTGCTCTCTCTTTCTCCCCTGTGCTATCTTCTTCCCTCTGTGCTCTCTCCTTTGACCTGTCTCTCCCTGTGCACTGTCTTTCTCCTCCATGTGCTCTCCCTCCTGTTTGCTATCTTCTCTCACCTGTGCTGTCTTCTTCCCTCATGTGCTCTCTCCTTTTAACTGTCTTCCCCTGTGCGCTCTCTCCCCTATGTTCGGTCTCTCTCTCCCTCTGTGCTGCCTCTTCCCCTCTGTGCTCTGTCCTTTGAGCTGTCTCCCCCTTCTGTGCTCTCCCCCTGTGTGCCATCTCCCTTCCCCTGTGCACTCTCTCATCCCCTGAGCACTCTTCCCTCTGAGCACTCTTTTTCCCTGTGTGCTCTTTCTTCCCCTGTGTGGTCTCTTCACCTTGTGCTGTCTCTCCCACCATGCGCTGTCTCTGAACCGTGTGCGCTCTCTCTATCCCTTGTGCGCTCTCTCTTCCCCTGTGCACTCGCACTCTCTCTTCCCCTGTGCACTCTTACTTCCCCTGTGTGTTCTCTCTTCCCCTGTGCGCTCTCTCTTTAACATGCACTGTCTCTTTCCCATGTGCTGCCTCTTTCCCATGCGCTGTCTCTTTCCCGTGCACTGTCTCTGTCCCCAAGCACTGTCTTTGTCCCCCATATGCTGTCTCTGTCCCCATGCGCTGTCTCTTTTTCCCTTCTGCGCTGTCTCTTTCCCCTTTGTGGACTGTCTCTTTCCCCAAGTACACTGTCCCTTTCCCCCTTGTGCACTGTCTCTTTACCCCTTGTGCTCTCTGTGCCCCCCTTGTGCTTTCTCTGTGCCCCCCTGGTGCTTTCTCTGTGCCCCTTGGTTCTGTCTCTGTGACCCCCTTGTGTTATCTCTGCCCCTTTGTGCTGTCTGTCTGCCTCCTTGTGGTGTCTTTCTGCCCACCTTGTGCTGTCTCTACCCCGCTGTGTGGTGACATCCTTTATGTGGACTGCGGAGACCTAAGGATGGGGTCTCGCGGCTGTGCCCTGTTCTGTTATGAGGGTGGTGACGTCAATTGGGAGTGGACTCTGTGGTGCTGGGGCAGGGTGGTGACGTCCTTTATTTGGACTGCAGAGACAAAAGGATGGGGTCTCATGGATGTGCCCAGTTCTGTTGTGAGAGCGGTGATGTCAATTGGGGGAGCACTCTGTGGGGCTTTAGGTGAGATGGAGGAGTCATTCATTGGTATTACTGTGGGGACATGAGGATGAGGGTAAGCTTATACTAACTGCCAGCACCCTCTCAATGCGCATGCGCCTGCCATGCTTGATCACCTGTCATGTGCATTGAGAGTTTGGTGGGGTTCGTGATAGCGCACCAGTAGTGACGGAGTAGGAGGCAGTGGACTGAAGAGCGGACACGGACCCAGGGGAGAGCAGCAGCATGCTACCAGTATATTGGCACATCACTTGGGTGTGCCAATATTGCAGCTGCTTTATTTCTTCTGTTTCAGGTGGACCAATCATGCACCGATCACATGGACACTTCCAGTCTAAAGGCAATTATCTAAGAGACAAGTTGTGCTTTTGAATGAGAACATTATTTTACAAGATAGTGTACTAGAAAGCGGGAAAAAAAATCGAAGTACAGTAAAATTGTGAAAAAAATACAACTCTCACAATGTTTTTGGGAATTATTTTTATGGTGTACATTTCATGGTTAAAAAGGACTTGTCAAAATGATTCTTCTCATAAGTACGATTACAGCGAAAATAAATTTGTCCAGATTTTGTTATGACTCTAGTGGTAAAGAAAAAAACGTAAACTTTGAAAAAAATATTTTTTTGCTATTCTGTTGCCATTTTTCAAAACATGTAATGTTTACATTTTTTGTTTGATGGGTCTTCGTGAGGGCTTAGGTTTTGTGGGGCAAGATGGCATCTTAATTGATAATAATATGAGACAGATATTACATTTTGATTGCCAATTTTTATGTTTACAGATTTAACCAATTGTGCTAATTATTTTAATATTTTGGTAGGCCAGACTTTCCTGCACACTGTGATATCACATACTGTATGTATATTTAGATTTTTTTTTTAAATGTGGAAAAGCAGGGTTGTGGGGTGTAGGTGATTATTATTATTATTATTATTATTATTATTATGATAGCATAATTTATTCTATGACACTTTACATGTTAAAAAGGGGCGTACATAGTTAGGGAAAAAAATAAATACCCAATAGATTACAATATATAATTTTTTATAAAGCCAGGCAGCTGGGGGTGGCAGCTCATAGCTGTCACTTTATCTGTGCTGATAATCAAAAATACAGCGAAGCTCTACATAATTTTTTTAGTGATTTATTTATTTTTAATGTACAATGATGTCAGTCATTGGGTGAGGGGCAGAACAGCAAATCACAGATGCTGTCATACAGAATAGCCACCTGTGATTGGCTGTTGGAATAACCTGAAAACTTCCCAAGCGTTCTAGCATCTACCATGCTAGAATGTATGAGATGTTTCCAGATTACTCCAACAGCCAATCACAGACACCCATTTTCTGTGACAGTGTCTGTGATTGGCTGTTCCACCCTTCAGCAGCGAAAACCAGGAAGTTAATGAGAAGCCCCGGAAGTACAAGCAGGAGGATGCCTGAACGCCGGTAAGTATTGTTGTGTCCTACGAATGGGTACAACCTGTAATGTATATTTTCTCTGCATTTGTATTTTCCTCCCATCAGGAAATTCTCCGGCTGTTGCTACATAGATTTAAACTGTATGACGATTGTCCCTATGTCCCACATATAGATGAGCTCTGCATAGGTTGCTCTTCCCTTCTTCCCCGTTTTGTCTGCAAAAGCGATTACTGAAGACACATGTGTATTACCGTGCACAGATGACTCCTTTTTAGCTGCCATTACATTGTGCTTAACACTAGATTTTGGAAGAAAACTATAGCATTTCTCTTGGTCTTACTACAAGTCATCGTTCTGGTCTAGTTGAACTGTCTGATGACATCTGGTGATGTGAGTTCAAGTTACACAAGTATGTAAGAGACCGATAATTAGAACACTTGGATTTGTAGTCATTAGAAAGAGTCAGAACAAGTATGATGCTGCTGTTTATAGAGGACCTGTCACCCCTCGGTGCTATGTTAAGTGAATGCAGTACTGAATGCAGCATGTCAGCTACATTCAGGGAAGAGGTCCCCCATGTCTCTAGGATCCTGTAAGTTGTAAAAAAGTCTTTATAAAGTTTATGGATAAGGAGTCCAGAGGGACTTACTCAGTAATGAGTCATTGCTGTTATATGGTGTCCTCCTCGCCTCCAGCCCTTTCTGGTCCACCTCCAGCCCTCTCTTGTTCAGCTTCCTTTATGTCTCCCCTCCACAAAGCGAGCAATCGGCGGGAGCGGTCTCAGCAGCTGAAACGCCTCCTGCTGGTGACATCAGCGCCGGAGCTGCAACAGCGATGACTCATTACTGAGTAAGTCCCTCTGGACTCCTTATCTGTCCACTTTATAAAGTCTTTTTTACAACTTACGGGGGGGCTACAGACATGGGGGACCCCTTCCCTGAATGAAGCAGGCACGCTGCATTCAGTACTGCATTCAGTTAGCATAGCACCAGGGGGGTGACAGATTCTCTTTAATCACTTTTTTATTTTTCTTTACAGCCTCCATGCCCTTGAACCGAACCCATACTGTATTTTACCACATCATTACTTTGGTCCGTGACAATTGCACTCATGCAAGGTGCAACTTTGCCTTGATTAAAAAGGGAAGGTATTACTAGTGCAGGACACCAGCCTCCAATCACTAAACGCCTCTTTAATCTTGGAGGGCAGCGACCACTGGCTGTCCTGCACAATGAATAGGATTCATATAGGACGCTGTTCACACAGGTTACTGCAATGTGTGCCCAGCCTCTTACATTAGCCCCTATCTCAGTAGGCGGGCTGTTCTGGCACTACAACACTGCTACCTGCCAGAACAAACATCGCATATGGCCTAGCTACACCCTGCAATATAAAGAGTGCAAAAAAAAACCAATAACAATTAAAGAAATTGTGGGGTATTAGTTTGTGTTTTGGTCCAAAACACGTAAGCTTGTGACCCACTTCACGGGTCCCCACTTATCACAAGTCCTAGTCACTAAATCCTAGCCACTAAATCAGTGTTACATAGCATATAAATGTGGCGCCCCTGCAACCAGGAGGCCACAAGAGGGAAGTGCAGCCAGGTAAGTAAGGTGGTTGCAAAACACACCCACACCGCACAAACACCGACCCTACATCTAGGACTCTAGGTTGGGCAAGGGGTAGCGGGTGTAGCACAGTGGGTGGAACGTAGGAGAACACTGACAAAGTAGGTGGAGTGACCTAAAGAAAACCAAGGAGACAGAAGCGAGTAAGTTAGTTGGAGACGGAGTTGGAGAGTGAATAGAGAGAGGCTTCCCAGACAGTTTCGAGCTCACTGGAGATGCAGAATCCTGAGAGGCACAGACCCCTGGAGAGAAAGCCTACTTCACAGCCTGGAAGCTACGGTAAGGGGAAAGGCTGAAAGAGACCCCACAGCTGAGGAAGGTGGGAGGACAAGGGCCCGGCAGCCTAATAGACCCGTGCTGCGTGGAGGAACCCTTAGCACAGTGACTGAAAGATGGAGCCCGGTGTGCCCAAATATCTGATCCTGGGACACTGGAGGGCTAGGCCGACACCAGAGAACTGGCTCTGAAGAAGTGATCAGGGATTCCAGACCCTAATCATGAGACACACCTGTGGGGGGCAGAAACGTTATGTGCCTCAGCCTAACTTTCCACCATGGACTAGGAACACAGTTGTCATACTAGGACTAGTGACCCTGACTGCAAGGGAAATATATTCACCCGTGAGTCTGCGACGACCAGACCGAACCCATGGGTGAGAGGGGGGCCTGAAACGACTTTGAGGGAACAACAGAGAAACGCTATCTGAGCTGTACAGTTTGAGTAACCCGAAGCAGTGCTGGAGTGTAAATTGTGTGAACTGTAACTGGAAATAACTGTAAACTGTGAACTGTTGACCTGGAAAGACCTAAAGTAAAGTATCCAGTAAGCTCATACTTGCCTGAGACTGTTTACTAGCAGCGCCGCAGAAAAGTCCCACTGAGGAGCCACAGCCTTTCAGCCCTGCACACTGGCTGGAGGAGCTGCAGCTTGGAAGTAAGTGACTTGTACCAAGCACAATTCCCTCACAAAGCCCCATCCAACAATCCATCCACAACCACTACTCCTGCCCTGGGGACCCCCCTACCCGAGGAGGGCTTACCATCCACACTGCCCCAAGTCACGGGTGCGCTGGGTGCTGTAACCGACCCTGGCATAATGCACGAGTTATACAATGTACTGGGCAACAGAAGGAATCATTTTCAATTTTTTATTCTGCAACATTCACTGCGTTTGACACCGTGGCTGTTTCCCAGAGACTAAGTTGTCACTACACTTGCAGATGAATTCCCAGAGGGGTGTAATGTTCAAAATGTTGCCACTTGAGGAGATTTTTACTGCTCTAGTACTTAGAGCCTCTGCAAATGAAGTCCACAAACTATTCTAGGAAAATCTGTAATCCAGAAATCAAGGAGATTCTTTCCTCCAGAGCCCCGCGGTGCACCCAAAATGTATTTTACAATAATATGTGGAGTACTGCCACGTTCAGAAGAAATTGTGTAACACATTATGGGACCTTTTTTATCTATTCTCCCCTTGTTAAAACTGGAAATCTGGGATTAAAATTACATTTTAGTGGTAAAATGTAATTACCGTATTTTTTTTCACCACCCAATAGTTTTGTGACACACTCGTTGTGTCAATATGCTTACTGCAACCCTGAATGAATTCATTGAGGGGTGCAGTTTGTAAAATTGGGTCACTTGTGGGTGGGTTTCTGTTGTCATGGCAGGTCAGGGGCTCTACCAATGTGACATGGCACCCATAAACCATGCCAACTAAATTTGAACTCAAATAAGGCGCTACTTCCCCTCTTCATTTTGTACTGTTCCTCAAAAGTAGTTTTCAACAACAAATTATATGGTCTATCTCCTGTTACCCTAGTGAATTTGAAAAAATGGAGTTAAAGCAACAATGTATTTTTTTATTTTCATGGCTCAAAGTTATAAAATTCTGTGAAGCACCTTGAGGTTCAAGGTGCTCATCAAATTTGTGAGGGAGATCCACTGTTTAGGCACCTCAGGTGCTACGCCAATGTGACATGGAAGCCACAAATCATTCCAACTACATCCGAACTCCAATGTAGCACTCCTTCTCTTCTTCATTTTGTACTGTGCCTCAAAGGAGTTTTCAACCACATATTATTGGCAAACTCAGAAGCAATTGCACACAAAATGTTTTACTGCATTTTCTCCTTTTACCTTTTTAAAAATGAAAGGTTTTGGGTTAAAGCAACATTTTTATGATGAAATTGTTTTTTTTTTGTTTTCATGGCTCAATGTTATAAAATTCTATAAAGCACATGGAGGTTGAAATGCTCACCTTACATCAAGATAAATTCCTTTGAGGGTCTAGTTTCCAAAATGGGGTCACGGGCGGGGAGTTTGCACTGTTTATGCACATCATTGGCTCTTCAAAAGAGACATCGAGTCCACTGATGATTCCAGACAATTATCCGTTCAAAAGTCAAATGACTGAGCCTTGCGGTGCACCCAAATAGCAGTTCAGTGTACTCAGAAGAAATTGCGCTACAAATTTTATTGTGTAATTTTTCCTATCACCCTTGTAAAAAGGCGATATTTGGGGATAAAATACCATTTTTGTTGGAAAAAGTTAAATTATAGAGGAGAGAAGACAGGGCACAAGGTGGGAGCAACACCAAAAATTATGCAAAAGAGTTATATATAGAAAATATGACAAATCTTCTTTTAGTGTACATATGCAAAAAAACAATTACCGTATATACTCGTGTATAAGCCGACTTTTTCAGCCCAAAAATTGGGCTGAAAAGTCCCCCCTCAGCTTATACACGAGTATATACATAGTGTGTGCTGAGTGTGACGGGGACGGGGGCTCTGACTGGGGGCAGGAGGAGGCAGGAGGGGGCTGCAGTGACACCGCGCGGTCACGTGGGCCCGCCTCATTGATATGCACGCATCCCCCTGTCCATCCCCGGCAAGGGGATGCAGTGCATATTGCCGGACACAGCCCCTGGCGGCCCCCGGCAGTGGTATACAGCCCCCCCGCCTAGTACCGGGCCCCCATGCTGCGGCACAGCATACAGTAGTTCATACACTACCATCTCTCCCTGCACCGCGAGGCTCCTCCATGTCCCAGCCGGCATCTTCCTGTAGTGTCATGTGACTGGCGCGTCCGCTCGTCACATGACACTACAGCAACAAGCCGGGCGGGAGATGGAGGAAGCGCGCGCTGCAGGAGATGGTAATGTATGAACTACTGTATGCTGTGCCGCAGCATGGGGGCCCGGTACTAGGCGGGGGGGCTGTATACCACTGCCGGGGGCCGTCGGGGACCATGTATACCGCTTCTGAGGGGCCCTGTATACCACTGCTGAGGGGCCCTGTATATCACACTGCTGGGAGCTGCTGTATACACCTGTGCTGGGGGCTGCTGTATACACCTGTGCTGGGGGCTGCTGTATACACCTGTGCTGGGGGCTGCTGTATACACCTGTGCTGGGGGCTGCTGTATACACCTGTGCTGGGGGCTGCTGTATACCACAACTCTGGGGGCTGTATACCTGTGCTGGGGTCCACCCTCGGCTTATACGCGAGTCAATAGGTTTTCCCAGGTTTTGGGGGCAAAAGTAGGGGGGTCGGCTTATACACGGGTCAGCTTATACACGAGTATATACGGTAAATACACTTAAAAACATGGGGGGCCCCTAGGTCAATGAACAGCAAGGCTGAAAAACTGGTCACAGCTTGTTCAGTATCAATGGCTTGGCACAAATATTTAAGACAACGAGGGTATAATAACCTCAATATGAAATTTAGTATAATAACATGGAGGTAGACAATATGAGGCCCATAGGCATAAGATGACAATAATATTAAAATTATGACAAAATGACAAACTCCACAAACAAAGGTAAAATGAGTGTGTAAAAAACCCGCTAGTTACAGACCAGCCTGGTGAGTTTCAGTATAATGAAGACCAAATAAGTGTTATGAGGTACTAGTAGCATATACGAGAAGATGGTAATCTGGTCACAGAAATCTGGATCACAAGTGCGTGGTACTGATAACACCAGTATGTTCGATAGAAATGAATGGTAAGGGTGGTGGCAATCAAGACAAAAAGAAGCACCCGGTAGGGGTAGTAGGGGCATCTGTAGAAAGTACAATGTTATTACATTTGTGATTAAGATATACAATCAATCAGAAGTGCTGAGTGCACAAAATAAAAAAATATAAATGCCAGGTGGTAACCAACTTATGTACTGTACAGCAAAAATGCAATACGTTAATGGAAGTACGGACACAGAAAGGCAAAGGCGAACTGTAGGGTATTTGCAGTCAGAATAACACTACAGTATCAATATAATAATGGTTAAGTATCTCCACAATCAAAACCAGTAAGGTATGTGTCTTGTATAAAAAAGATGGCTTAAGTCATGGTTGATAGTCTGTTTGCACATCCCAGGAGCATTAATACATGTCAAACCCCATAGTAAGGCCAGTAGTCACCGGTCAAAGGAGAGTGATATAAGCTGTCTATAGTCACCGCCACATCAAGTTATGGGAAGTAATGGAGCCAGCCATGATGTGTGGGTAAAGGGATGTATGACCCACGGGCGCCCAGCCCCACGTGTATCGCTGCTGAGGTGCAGCTTCGTCAGGGCAAGGTGTTGCCATATCACACTAATCCTGTATAAATACCTGACTAGACACAGTCTAACCGGCCAGATCTGTGTGTGAGCCGGGCAGCGGTCACGTGGCAGTTGCCAACAAGACCAATAAACAAAGCCAGTGAAAACGTTCGGGGGACCTGGAAATGCGTTCAGGCAATGTTCCTTGTCATGGAGAGAGACAACAAAACGAGCTATGGAGTGAGCAACCACAGTGCTTTTATAAAGGGAAGACCCAATGAGGAGAACATATCTTAAGGTATCTTTACACGCCGCTACAGAAGGTAGAAAACAACCGGGTTACGGAGACAAATGTATCTTGCACCGTCAAATCAACCTGAGGTAGAGGTGTGTAAAGTAGCTTGTTGCCAGCCGTCACTTTCGGCACCTGTTTCAGAGCAGTGCTCTAAAACAGGTTGATTTCAACCCGATGGTAACGGCGTCTAAATACGGTAGGGTAAGGTTTTTTTGCCACCTAGATAACTCCCCGGGACGTGACACAGCCTCCGGGAAACCACCCCCCTTCAGCGATCATTGGTGGAAGCTCCTGCGTTCCGATTGGTTGTCGCTGCATAGGGCGGCATATTTAAGGAGCTGACCAGTCACACTACAAAATTGCTCGAGTGTCATGTATTAATCAGCCTTCCTGCGCTGGCTGGCCAATCATGATGCTATTGCTTTGTCCTATCAGCGTACGAACGTCTCGTAATGCACAATTCTGGCACGCCTATGTGTTGTCCCTGCTGCACCAGGTCCTCCCATATTACCTTCAGTCACGGCGTGTAAATGAGGGACGGTGCTCTACAGAAGGTAACTTGAGGCACCCGGTGGTGCATCCAGGGATAGATTAAACCTTCTGTAGAGCACCTTGTAGCGGCGTGAAAAGGCGGTATTGGGTACCGTTTGCAACCGTTGGTGCGTGCTCGTGCACGTGAAGCACCCGGTTGTTCCTAACCTTCTGTAGCGACGTGTAAAGGTACCTTTAGTGATAGAAAAATGAGATAACAAGGTATATTTAACTAAAATTATATGTGCTCAGCCTGTTGTTTAGAAAGAGCCCCAATCCTTGAAAGTGTATACTAAGTACAAGCATATACACTGTGTGCAGAATTATTAGGCAAATGAGTATTTTGGTCACATTATACTTTTTATACATGTTGTCCTACTCCAAGCTGTATAGGCTTGACAGCCAACTAGCAATTAAATAAATCACGTGATGTGCATCTCTGTAATGAGGAGGGGTGTGGTGTAATGACATCAACACCCTATATAACATGTGCTTAATTATTAGGCAAATGCCTTTCCTTAGGTAAAATGGGTCAAAACATTGATTTGATGGGCTCTTAAAAGTCCAAAATCGTGAGATGTCTTGCAGAGGGATGCAGCAGTCTTGAAATTGCCAAACTTTTGAAACGTGATCACTAGTGATGAGCAAGCATGCTCACCACTACTCGGTACTCGCACGAGTATCACGGTACTCGGGATGCTCGTAATTGCGCGATACTCGTGCTCATGCTCAGGTCCACCTCCCTGCATGTTGGCGGTCTTTACAGAGCCAGCCCACATAGAATGATTGGCTACCAGACACAATAATGCCACAGCCATGTTGGTTGTGGCATTACAGTGATTGGCTGGCCGCACAGCGTCATCAGGTCTTTATGAGACCTGATCGCGCTGTGCTCGTCAATCTGCGCCATAGACAGTCAGCTTAGGGAGAGCTGCTGCTGATTCAGGGTCAGATTTTGTGCCTTTCAACTAGTGTAGGTGCAAGGCTGCTAATCTAAGACAAACAACAGTCCTTCTGAGGACTAATTAGTAGAGATGAGCGATGTTCGATTTGAAATGTTCACCAATCTCAAATTTGAGCTGTTTTGGGCAGTGTTCGAGTCATTCTACGAATGCAAACAATTAGCTTCAAATTCGGCAGTTTGAGGTTATGTTCGACAACAGTTCATTCACCAAAAGGACCCTATAAAGTGGTCTGGGGGCAGAGGAAAAGGCTGCAATGGGGGCATGATTGTTTAAAAGCCGGCGGTAAAAAGCTGCCAGCTTTTAAACAATCATTCAGCCCGATCCACTGTCCCCTGCAGCCTCCCATCCCGATCCACCACTCCCCACGCCGCCTCCCATCCTGATCCTGAGTTAGAACCGAGCGGGGAGCACAGCACCAGGGAGCGAGGAGTGAAGGAACAGGGCGGGGAAGCTGGTGGCGGTGACAAGACTTCACCGCCGGCTTTCCTGCTCTGTGCTGAGCTCCCTGCTCCCTGATGCCCCTTCCCCGCTCCCTGGCGGCGGGGGGAGCAATGAGGGGACATCAGGGAGCGGGGAGTGCAGAACAGAGCAGGAAAGCCGGCGGTGAAGTCTCACCACTTGCTTTCCCGACGGTTATTTGAAATGATCAGCTGATGCAGATCAGCTGTTCATTTAAAGAAGCCGCAAAGTGCTGTCAGGGAAAGATTCATGTGAGTTCATGCAGCATGAACTTACATGAACTTTCCCACGCCCGGGGAAAAATTCATAAAAAAAATGTAATTACATTTAGGGACTGCATCTTTATTAACCCCTCGAGGCTGGAGCTCAGCTGCATTGTAAGGGGGATTAACTCAGGTCACCAGAGGACAGCTCAGGTGGCATGACCTGAGCTATCCTTGGGTGACCTGAGTTAACCCCCTTACAATGTCGCAGCGCTTCGGCCTTGAAGGGTTAATAAAGATGCAGTCCCTAAATGTAATTTTTTAATGAATTTTTCCAAAAAAATTTGATGTGGGCTTCGCCGTATTTTTGTGTCCAGCCAGGTACAGCAGGCAGGAACGGGCTGCCTCCAACTCCCATGTGTCTATTTGTACCTGCCTCGAAACAGAAATAGAAGGAAGCCCTTTTTTTTTTTATTATTTCATGAATTTCATGAAATAATTAAAAAAAAAATGTGTGGGGCTCCGCGCTATTTCCATGTCCAGCCAGGTACAACTAGGCAGCTGGGGGCTGGAATCCGCAGTGCAGGGAGGCCCAAGCTTTGTGGGCACCCCCCGCTGTGAATTGCAGTCTGCAGACACCCCAGAAAATGGCGCGTTCAGAGATGCGCCATCTTCTGGTGCTGAACTCAGCTCATCCAGGGCCCTGGTGCCGTGGCTCCCTGGGTAATAAAGGGGTTAGGGCCAGCTTAGTGTTATCAGCTGGCCCTAAGCCTGAAATTCATGGGGTCACGCCAATATTAGACATGACTGCCATGGCAGACACACAGAAAAAAATATTTTATTAGAAATAAAACAAAAAATACACTTAGAGGCTCCAACTTTATTAAAAAATTCCTCTTCCATCCGACGTAGTCCAATCAGGTTTTCTTCTTTAGCTCAGCTACATCTCTGGTAGAGGACCTCTACCAGAGATGTAGCTGAGCTGTGCAGCTGTGGGAGAGTTCATGTGAGTTCATGCTGCATGAACTCACATGAACCTTTCCCTGACAGCAACACGTGGCTTCTTCAAATGACCAGCTGATCTGCATCAGCTGATCATTTCAAATAACCGGCGGGAAAGCCAGCGGTGAGACTTCACCACCGGCTTTCCTGCTCTGTTCTGCGCTCCCCGCTCCCTGATGCCCCCTCATTGCTTCCCCCACTGCCTCCCCGCCCGATCCTAAGCAGGAAGCAGGGAGGGGGCATCAGGGAGCTGGAAGCAAAGCACAGAGCAGGAAAACTTGTAGTGAAGTGCGCTTCTCACTGCCGGCTTCTCCACCTGTGTCTTTCGCTCCCTGCTCCTGATGCTGCACTCCCCCCTCCCTGTATTTGCTCCCCCTGCTCCGTACTAACGTTAAAACATATTTTACATTCATTTTCAATGGTGTTCGATGTGTTCGATGGTTTTCGACAAATGTGGCGCCCCGCAACGAGTGCGTCACAAGAGGGTATTGCAGCCATAAATGCAGCCGCAATATTCTCTGACTCAGCAATGATCCGGTTAACATAGAAATCCAACCCTACATGCATCACCTAGAACAGAGGGCCAATCATAGGTCCTGGGGGGTGGAGTGTTAGGGAAGTGTAGTAGAACACACAATAATCTAGACACAGATGAGAAGGAGTCTGAAGTCTAGAGCAGAGCCTAGAACACAGAACTTGGAGAGGAGCGGGGGCACCGCACCCCGTGCGGGCCCCTGGGCCGTCACCGGTCGGGTGTCAGCACCTGAGGCCTTAACTACCGGGACTGGGCATTATCTACACGGGTTCCCAAAAGACTCCCCTGCCCACAACTCACAGCCGGTTCACTGGTACCGAAGCTGGCAGCAGTTCATCTCTGCTACGCGAACCAGAAGCGTGGAGGAGCAGCTTCACAGGAGCACCCCACCACCAGCCAACTTCCAGTCGTCTAACCAGCGGTGTACCCACTGAGGGATCCAAGGCTCCCCAAAACATCCATAACGTACTTCATGGATAGGGCATTGAAGCAGCCTCCCCGTACCCGACCTGGTATTCCTGGGCGACACTGGCAACCAATTAGTTAGAATGGAGGAACACTGCGGATTTCTAAGGGACACCATCACTGCTGAGTCCACCCGGTCCACTACTCAACCACTGTATGCCATGTACTGCCTGCTGGTTACAGTAAAGACCCGTTGCAGAGACTTTCTGTGTCCGTGCTTCCTTATGAACTGTCCGTTCGCACTACAAGGTAACCGCAACTGCCGCACAACATCTTGAGCAGCTCCAGCCTCCGGGGATCACCGCTCAGCCTGTGGGGAGCGTAACATCTTGCTGCTGTCCATCCCCCGGAGGTTCCGCAGCGTCGGTAGTCCTTACCGAATCTACTCATAGGTGGCGTCACGAATAAATTAAAAACCCCTTTAATCTGTTCCACCAAGACGTCTTCACTTTTGATCTGCACTACATCGGGCCCCACTACCGGCAGGCGCGGTCCACCCGTGACAAGGAGGAAGGAAGCATCGCCTGTCTAAACCGGAGTCCCGGCCACGGTGAGTCACAAACATTCGATGAACATACAGCAAATTCAACTAATCAAATCGAATTTGAACACTGGGGTGATGGCTCATCTCTACTAATAAGCTGTATACAAGCAGGCAGGGAGGCAGGTATATAGGAAAGTTAGGTGTGCCAGTATACCAGCCAGCATCACATCTGTGGCTGGTGTGCTGGCTTTAAATCTACTCTATCCATCCCAAAACAGTCCTTGTAAGGATTAATTTAAATCTCTATAGGCAAGAGGGGTATATAGCTCCATTTTCTAGACCTCACAAGACATTGTCTACCTGTACACAGCATTTGTACCAGGTGTGTAGCCTGTAATATCAAATTTTTCATCTCTCCATCCCAAAACAGTCCTATTAAAGATTAATTTACATCTCTATAGGCAAGAGGGGTATGTGGCGCCCCGCAACGAGTGCGTCACAAGAGGGTATTGCAGCCATAAATGCAGCCGCAATATTCTCTGACACAGCAGTGATCTGGTTAACTTTGAGATCCAACCCTGCATGCATCACCTAGAATAGAGGGCCAATCCATGGTCCTGGTGGGTGGAGTGCTAGGGAAGTGTGTAGGAAAAGTTAGTCTAGAACAGAGAAGGAGTCTAGAACGAGAAGAGAGAACTTGAACTTGGAGTAGGAGCGGGGGACCTGCACCTCGTACAGCCCCGGGCATCACTAACCACGGGTTCCAAAAGACTCCCGTGCCCAAAACCTTACAGCCGGTTCACTGGTACCGAAGCTGGCAGCAGTTCACCTCTGCTACGCGAACCAGAAGCGTGGAGGAGCAGCTTTACAGGAGCACCCCACCACCAGCCAACTTCCAGTCGTCTAACCAGCGGTGTACCCACCGAGGGATCCAAGGCTCCCCAAAACATCCATAACGTACATCTTGGATAGGGCATTGAAGCAGCCTCCCCGTACCCGATCTGGTATTCCTGGGCGACAATGGCAAACCACTTAGCTACAATGGAGGAACACTTGCGGATCTCTAAGGGGCACCATCACTGCTGAGTCCACCCGGTCCACTACCCGTTAACTGTATACCATGTACTGCCTGCTGGTTACAGTAAAGACCTGTTGCAGAGACTCTTTGTGTCCGTGCTTCCTTATGAACTGTCCGTCTGCACTACAAGGTAACCGCAGCTGCCGCACAACATCTTGAGCAGCTCCAGTCTCCGTGGATCACCGCTCAGCCTGTGGGGAGCGTTCCATCTCGCTGCTATCCATCCCCCGGAGGTCCCGCAGCGTCGGTAACGATTACTGAAACTACTCATAGGTGGCGTCACGAATAAATTAAACCCCTTAATCTGTTCCGACAAGACGTCTACAACTTTTGATCTGCACTCTACCGGGCCCGGCTACCGGCAGGTGCGGCCCACCCGTGACAAGGAGGAAGGAGCTACAGCCTGTCT
Organism: Allobates femoralis; assembly: GCA_033576535.1. NCBI lineage: Eukaryota > Metazoa > Chordata > Amphibia > Anura > Aromobatidae > Allobates > Allobates femoralis. The sequence continues at coordinate 400,095,081 of JARQOC010000004.1, read as the reverse complement.
AAACCGGAGTCCACGGGCTGACGGTGAGTCAGGTATATAGCTCCATTTTCTAGACCTCATAAGACGATGTCTACCTGTACGCAGCATTTGTAGCAGGTGTCTAGCCTGTAATATCTAATTTCATCAATCCATTTAAAAAACATTCATTGGAATCCTTCAGTTTGTTGTATACAGGAAGTATATATAGCACACCATTCAAAATGCGCAAGGCTGGCGGCAAGGGACCATGAAGTGGATATGATGGTGGTGCATGCAGAGGCCGAGGCCGAGGGCAATCTCGAATTGGGCCGCAAAAAACGCCAACATCATCTCGCTCGACCTTCCTGTCCCAATTTCTAGGGAACCGCAGCAATACACCACTTTTAAATCAAGTGCAGTGTCAACAGGTTGTTAGTTGGATAGCAAATAATGCTTCCAGTCAGTTAGGCACCACCACAAACACACTGTCTTCCACACGCTCAAGTGTCAGTAGCCATGAGACTAGACGCATATTCGTCACTCTGATCCTCCTTCCTCCCACCATGCCGAGTGTGATCCCACACTTGGACACTTAAGAGCTGTTCAGTATGTCCTTCATGGATTCAGGCCTCTCGCCCACTCCATTTGAACTGGGGTCTGAGGAGATCGTATGTAGCGATGCCCAAATTTTTGAGCAGCAACGGTTGCATGAAGGCGACGGTGGGAATGTGTCACATCAAGAGGTGGACGATGATGTGACACAATTGCCAGACAGTCAGGAGGAGGACCAGGGTGCGGAAGTGGAAGATAACGTGGTGGATGATCCAGTAACTGACCCAACTTGGCAGGAGGACATGCAGAGAGAGAACAGCTGCGAAAAGGAGGAGGGAGGCGTAGCATCACAACAGGCTGGAAGAAGCAGAGTGGTGTCCGCAGACAGAAGGCGAGCAACCGTTCCTCGTAACAGCAACACGACGCAAGTTGAAAGTGCAACAGTTAGGTCTTCCCGAGTCTGGCAGTTTATTAAGGAGTGTGCAGAGAATTCGAAAAAGGCCATTTGCAACACCTGCCATGCCAGCATCAGCAGGGGTAGCAAAAGTAGCAGCCTGACCACCACCAGCATGATAAAGGCACATGGCAGCAAAGCACCTGACTTTGTGGGACGTACCACAGGGTCCAGGATGACACCGTTGCTTCTTCCACTGTTGTGCGTGCAAGCCAATCCCCTGTCCATAGTGCATGTGAAGATGCCTCCTGTCCTGCACCTGTCATTGCATAATCAGAAATGCCACCATCATCAACCGCGTCCTTGTCCCAGCACAGCGTTCAGATATCAATACCCCAGTCACTGGAACGCAAGCGCAAATACACTGCCAATGCCCCACACACCACACTCCTAAATGCGCACATTTCGCGAGTGCTTGCGCTGGAAATCTTGCCGTTTAGGCTAGTGGAGAAGGAAGCATTCCGTAACCTGATGGCTGCGGCTGTCCCTCGTTACTCGGTCCCCAGCCGCCACTATTTCTCCAGTGTGCCGTCCCTGCATTACACAAGCACGTGTCCCAAAACATTAGCCGTGCCCTTAACAATGCTGTTTCCTGCAAAGTCCACCTAACCACGGACACGTAGACAAGTGCTTGTGGGCAGGGAAGCTACATCTCGATGACGGCACACTGGGTTCATGTAGTGGAAGCCGGGACCCAGTGGGACCTTGGGACGGAACATATCCTCCCGACACCAAGGATTGCGGGCCCTAACTCAGTCTGGGTTGCCCTCATAGTGTACAGCTCCGGAACATCATCCTCCTCAGCCACCTCCTCTTCAGCCTCCACAACAGTCCCAAGCTGGAAGGTCTGCAGCACTGCCTCGGCCAAGCGGCAACAGGCTGTGCTGAAGCTAATATGCGTAAGTGACAAACCCCACAATGCTGATGAGTTGTGGACAGCTCTGAAAGAGTAGGCAGATAATTGGCTCACACCTCTGAACCTAGAGCCAGGCATGATCGTGTGTGACAATAGCTGGAACCTGGTGGCGGCTCTGAGGCGAGCTCACACATGTGCCATGCTTGGCCCATGTGCTCAACTTGGCGGTTCAGCAGTTTCTTAAATCCTACCTGGAGCTGCCGGATCTGCTCGTAAAAGTACGCCGACTGTGTGCCCATTTTAGAAAGTCACCTACTGCTTTGGCCACCCTTGCCGGGTTTCAGCAGCGTTTGCAGCTTCCGGCTCACAGACTGGTGTGATGTCCCCACATATTGGAATTCTTTTTTTTTTTTTGATCAATATATTTTTATTGTAATTTCAAATAAAACAAAACATTTTCTGACAACGCATGAAATCCAGTATTGTAATACAATTTCCATCAATACCTTTAAATGCATTTCCATCAAGGAAGAGTATAGGGTCGTAACACAAGGCTTATTATGCAAAGGAATCTAAGGTATCTAAGAATTTTAACACCAAAAAGGGAAGGGGGGAGAGGGGAAAGGGAGGGATTAAATTGGGAAGGGGGGGGAGGAGAAGCTTGGGGGACCCATAGAAGGCGAAAGAGGGGGGGGAGGGGAGGGTTGGGGGAAGGGAGGTCTTGGTCTGAGATATCTTTTCAACTGTAAAATCATTGAACCAATACAAGAATATATAATACTACTATAAACTGGTCATTAACAAGTCCATAAGATGCTTTGAAGGTAAATTAGTAAGTCGTGCTAGGGCCCTGACTTATTTGCCCCAAACGGAAGGGTCTACTTTGATGACTCAACCAGAATGGTATTATATGTTGATAGAATCCACGGATCCCACCAGGCTAGGATTTTGTTGCGGCGGGTTGCACTATGTGCCAGCAATAGTTCGTGCTGGAAGTGTGTATTTATAGAATTAACCAGTTCTCCTTTGGTTGGGATGGTTGGTGTTTTCCAGTGCCTTGCAATGCAGGCTCGAGCGGAGATGAGAATATTGGCAATATTTGGTCTGTGCAGATGTGAAAATTTGTCAAGGTCCAGTCCCAATATTGCCAATTCAGGATTTAAGGTTATTGGATAAGGCATAATCTCGGTCAACAATGCTTCAACTTTAGTCCAGAAAGTGGACACTGTAGAACAGAACCACCACATGTGTTGAGCATTACCCCTAAGACCGCATCCCTTCCAACATAGTGGTGAAGAGGGAGGCGATGCAGAGGGAGAGAAACGCGAGATCCGTTCTGGAGTTAAATACCAACCCATGTGTACTTTCTTTAGTTGTTCATGATGTACGATGCATCTGGAGTAAGCCGTGTTGCATGTCGCTGCACTTTGCCACTGTTGCAATTCTTTAGTGAATTGGAAACTGGATTCCCACTTTAGCATATAGGGTAGTTTCACTTTGCTTCTGAGGCCATTTATTGCTTTGTATACTATTGAGACCCCGCGGAGACCAGGGATTGAGTCCTAAAGAACCTATGTAAGGGCTCATCAACGTCAACTAGGCTCAGCTCAGGAAGGGCGAGGGAGTCGAGAAAATGTCTCAATTGCAGATATCTGAAGAAAGAGGAGCGGGGGATTTGAAATCTCTCAACAAGATCTGTGAAAGCTTTCACTCTTACTCCGTCCCTCACCTGCCGCAAGAAATCCACCCAAGCTCCTTCCATTGTGAGAGAGAGAGAGACTCCACAGAAAGCTCTACTGCAGGAATAGTGATATAATGATGGAGGAACAAAAGAAGGCCCACTTTGTGTAGAGACCACACCTGTAAGAGGGTAGTCATGGATTTCAGAAAATTTGGAGATTGTCTGTGGGCAAGGAGCGAAGCCTCCAGCAGGAGTCTGGTGGAGTTCCTGGGAGAGAAGTTTCGTTCAATTTGTAGCCAATGACACTGGGAAGATTCTTTCCACCACTCAGCAGCCGCTGCAATATGGATGGCTTGGTAATACAAGGTTATCTCAGGGAGTGCTAGACCGCCCATTTTAGAAGGTAGTGTTAGAATTTTTTTACCTACTCTGTGTGGCTTATTGTTCCACACAAATTTGCCTATAAAAGATTGCAAGGAATTCAGATATTTTCGAGGAAAACTGAGGGGAAGACATCTCAGGACATGCAGAATTTTTGGCAGATAGGTCATTTTTATGACTTGAATTCTTGCTATCCAAGATAGGTCTAGAGAAGAGTGTGATTCAAGTCCTGCCTTTATATTTTTATATAAAATTTCAAAGTTACTTCTAACAATAGTGGCTGTGGAGGTGATTTGAATGCCTAGGTAGGGGAAACCTAGAGGGGACCAAGCGAATGGTAAACTCTGCTGGAGCTGAGAAGCCTCTATAGGAGGCATATTCACAGGAAAGAAGAGAGATTTTGCTGGATTTAATTTATAATAGGAGACCTTCGAGAAATCTGCAAGAAGACGTATGATGCACGGGATGGTGTGGGACAATTTAGTACAAATGAATACTACATCATCGGCGTATAAGCCTATTTTATGTTCGCGAGAACCAACGCGGAGACCCTGGATGTTGGGGTCCGACCTGACTCTCTCAGCTAGAGGTTCCATCACCAACGCAAAGATCAATGGCGATAGGGGACACCCCTGCCTGGTTCCGTTTGTTATGGTAAAGCCTGATGAATTATATCCTGAGGTTCTGACCTTCGCGTTGGGGTTTGAATAAAGGGCCATAACCGAAGTTTGGAAGTCTCCAATCAGTCCAAATCTGTTTAGCACTTCTTTTAGATACCCCCAGTGCACCCTATCAAAGGCTTTTTCGGCATCTAGGGAAAGGAGTGCACCAGGGGTATGTCTACGTTCCATCAGCTCCAGCAGGTCCACCAACCTCCTAGTGCCGTCTCCCGCCTGCCGTGCCGGTATGAAACCAACTTGATCCGGGTCAATCAAAGAGGGTAACACCGCCATCAAACGATTCGCTAATAATTTGGCGTAAATCTTCAGGTCTCCGTTCAGGAGGGCAATGGGTCTAAAATTTGAGGGGGTATTGGCGGGTTTACCGGGCTTCGGTATTGTGGAAATAAGAGCCTCCAATCCCTCAGGCGCAATTTGGCTTTGTTTCTGCCAATAGTTAAATAAGTTGAGGAGATGAAGAGTTAATTCTTGGAGAAAGCTGTTATAATACGTGTATGGATAGCCGTCTGGGCCTGGGGCTGACTTTTTTTTCATAGATTTAATAGTTGATTGAATTTCTTCAATTCTAAAAGGGGCATTTAGAAAGGCTTCTTGTTGTGATGTTACTCTTGGCAGGTTAACGTTATCTAAAAATTGGTTAATGAGATCTGTGGTTGGTTGATCTGTTTGTTTATCTGTTTGAAGGTTGTATAAATTAGCATAATAGTTACGAAACTATTCCGCTATCAATAAGGGATTCCTAATTGGGCGATTTTGTTGGTTCAATAGATGATCAATTTTTGATGCGGCCTGCCGTTTTTTGAGGCGTCTTGCTAACAGCGTGCCCGCCTTATCTCCCATGCCATAGAAGTTTGCTTTTACTCTTTTGAGGTTATGTTCCACTTTACCTAGCAAAATACTTCTCAGTTTGAGACGGGCCTCAGTTAATTCCGCTAGTATAGTAGGAGTAGGATTATGCTTATGTGTTTGTTCCAATTTAGCTATTGTATTGGTAAGTTGTTTAGTCAGCTCTTCTCTGTTACGTTTTGCGCGGGACGCGATTTTAATCAGCATTCCTCTGATGTAAGCCTTATGCGCATACCATACCGTTTCGGGTGAGGTCTCTCCAGTGTCATTGTGGGTAAAAAATTCCCCAATTTGCAAGCCAATGGTTTGCTTATTTGCGGGAATCGATAGGAGGTAGTCGTTCATCCTCCAAGTGCCAGTTGGGGGAAAGTGAGAGGTATCTGCAATGGTGAGCGAGACAGGGGCATGATCTGTCCACGTGATGTGGCCAATATCTGCTCGTATGCAGTGGGGTAAGAGTAAATCGTTAACTAAAATAAAATCAATCCTGCTATAGGTGTTGTGTCTAGGGGACATGAAAGTGTAGTCTCTCTCCTCTCCGTGAAGGTATCGCCAGATATCGTGGAGTCGATGTGAGGTAATCAGTTTACTCACATCTGCGCGGCAGAGTGAGGCGGAGGAAGAGTCCAACCTCCTATTTGGAGGTATATTAAAATCTCCTGCAATAATTGTAGGGCCCTTTACAATCCCCTCTATTTTTGCCAAGAGGGCTCTATGGAACTTCACTTGGCCTATATTAGGACCGTAAACTGATACCAGGGAATATAGTGTATTATTCAGTTTGACCCGAAGTACAAGGTATCTCCCTTGGGGGTCGGGGACTTCTTCAATGAGGGATACGGATACTGACTTATGAATGAATATGGCCACCCCCGCTCTCTTTTCTCCCGAGCTCGCAAAAAATCTATGAGGAAAGTTAGGGTGAGACATACGACTATTATCCTGATGTAGTAGGTGTGTTTCTTGTAAGAATATTACCTCGCTGCTGAGCTTCTTGAGTTGATTCCATACCAAAGATCTCTTCCCCGGCGAGTTGAGCCCGTTGACGTTGATGGTTGAGCATTTTATCGACATTTTCAGAGACTTGTTAAAAATAATAACAAATAAAGAAAAATAAACGTGAGTTATGCAAATGTTAAATTGAAAGTATTATAACCAAGGACAATTTTATGTCAGACCAAAGACCTAAGTTGCTATTGGAGATCCCTGTTCAGGGAGTAGGGTAGTAGTGTTACACCAGGGGTGAGGAGGGGGAGAGGAGAGGGAGAGGAGGGGGAAGAATGTGGGGATCGCTTAAAAAAGCGAATTAACTATTTACAAGTCCACTTATCCAAGTGGGAAGTGCCAAGCACTAAATTTGTCCTTTAGTGTATATCCGGTTAAGGAAACACTAAAGGACAGCAAAGGTAAGGTACTAAAAAGGTACCTATCGGGGCAGAATTAATCCAAAGAGTTGGACCAGAGCTTAAAGCAAGAGTGGATATAAAAGGAGTTAGCTAGAGAAGAGATTAAATAGTCTCAGAGGCAGATTCAGTGATTTAAATGGGAAGGATGGGAAAGGGGAGATATATATCGGCCGTTCAATCCAGAAAGAGTTAGGTAGGGGTGTAAAGGGTGAAACTTAAGAGGTGGAGGAACAAGAGAAGACAGAATGAGTACTAAGGATAAGATAAGAACAGAGAAGAATCAAAAGGAAGAGATCAGGAATAGAGGCCCCGAGTCAACAATGTAAAAAAGGTAGAAAAATACAAAACCAGCATTGTACGAGTACAAGAGTTCAGGCTGGGTCCAGGCGGCGATTGGAGTCGGCATCATCTTCCGCAGGCAGATCAGGGTCATTTCGTGACGGTGACGAGTGCCGCTGAGATGGGAGCATCTTCCATTTCTGCAAGTGATCCATGGCTTGTTCCGGAGTGAAGCAGGCGTAGATAGTATTGTCCCGTTTTATTAATAATTTCATAGGGAAACCCCATCGATAGTCCAGGTGGCGGTCCCTTAATATTGCCGTGGCCTCCTGGAATGCTCTCCGTCTTGCCAAGGTTCCTGGTGACAGGTCAGGATAAACGGAGATGTGGCGGTAATCCTCTGGAACTTCAGCTCCGTTCCTTAAAGCTCTCAAAAAATCCTCTTTAATTTCAAAAAAATGGATTCGGGCCAAGACGTCTCTGGGTAGTGCAGGATCAATAGAAGAAGGTCTCGGCAGCCTATGTATACGGTCAATAATCACATCTGTGGGCTGCAGGGTAGGCAGAATGGCAGAGACAAAATTTTGGAGCAGCTTTCTTAGTTCTCCTGGAGGGATGGATTCAGGGATCCCCCTCAATTTAACATTATTCCGTCTGGAACGATCTTCCAAGTCTAGTTGCTTTAAAGCCTGCCTCTCCATCTTAGCCTGCAGCTCTGCATGGGCATCCAGGAGGTCATTATGTGATTTGACCAGCTCCTCCAATTTAACTTCTATATGATCAGTACGTGTGGAGAGGGCACCCACCTCTCCCTGCAGCCCTTCCATCATTCTCTGCATATCTTCCTGCAGAGAAGCTCTAAAGTCTACCAGCAGCTCTCTCATAGCTGCGTGTGTAATAGGGCCGCCCGCCATCGGTCCCGGTGATGGGGGACCCGAGGTGAAAGAGGCCATGGAGTTTCGCCTGGAAGCGCGCGTGGAGCGCTGTGGAGAAGAAGGAGGAAGCGCCATGTTGGTTGCTGCAGCCGCGGGGGTGAAGGGCTGAGCGTGCACAAAGAAGTCTGTAACTTTGCGCGGTAGGGCACGTTTGGCGGCTCTAACACGGCCCATTCGATGCCTGACCTGTTCCGCCGTATGTTAATCGCTCTCTGGAGTGTGGAGCGCCGGTTTTGGAGGTAGAATATCGCTGTGTTGACTCAGGGCCTGCAGAGCTCCCGAGTTATGCGGCCATTGCAGAACAGCTCCAGGCCACGCCCCCCCCACATATTGGAATTCCACCCTACAGATATTGGTCAGGATTTGTGAGCAGAAGAGGGCAGTTGTTGATTACCAGCATCAACTAGGCAGTCGGTATTTGGTTCAAACTCCACACATGAGACTTCTGGAGTGGACATGGATTTCTGACATATGTACAGTCCTCCAAAACTTTAAGGTCTTCACCAAGATGGTGAGCAGCGACGACGACATCATTAGTGTCACCATCCCGCTTCTCTGTATTCTAAAACGCTCTCTGCTCAAAATCAAAGACGATGCATTGCAGGCGGATCACGATGAGATGGAGCAAGGAACCATAGTGGGTGATTACACACAGCCCAGCCTCATCTCATCTAAATGTGCATTGGGGAACAATGACGAGGAGGAGGATGAGGAACAGGAGTTAGAAGAACAGGAGCTAGTTTCATGCGGAATTGATGGTACTACCTGCACAACCATCATACCGATGTTCCAACGTGGATGGCCAGAGGACAGGAACGAGGAGGAGGAGGATGAGGCCAGCATGGTCAGTCATCCTGTTGTTGATGACCCTGAAGTCTTGCCTGTTACCAGTCTGGCGCGCATGGCTGACTTTATGTTACGCTGCCTGTCCTGTGACCCTCGCGTTATCAGCATCTTGGCAGACACTCATTACTAGTTGGTGACACTTTTAGACCCACGCTACAAGGAGAAATTTATTTCTTTTATCCCAGCAGCGGAGAGGTCTACAAAAATGCTGCAGTACCAGAAGGCCCTTGTTGGGGAATTAGTCAAAAAACTCTCTTCGGAAAACGCTGGCGGCAGGGGTCACAGTTCGGTGGCCAACAAAGGCGTACGGAAACGAGAGCCACAACTCCAGCAGAGGTAGAGGAACACTCTCAGAGATATGGGAGAGTTTTCTCAGCCCATCCAATAGCACAGGCGCTGAGGCGCGGAGTACTTTCACAAGGACTGCAAAGTTTGTAAAGATGGTGAAGGAGTACCTTGGCGACCATACAAAAGTGCTCCACAATTCCTCTGTGCCTTATAATTTTTGGGTATAGAAGCTGGACACGTGGCATGAATTGGTTCTCTATGCCTTGGAAGTCCTGGCCTGCCCTGCCGCTAGCATTTTGTCAGAGCGTGTTTTTAGTGCCATCAGTGGTATCATTACTGATAAACGCACCTGCCTATCAACTGAAAATGCTGACAGGCTGACTCTGATCAAGATGAACAAGGGTTGGATTGGGCCTGACTTCAGCACACCACCAAATGATAGCAGCGTAATGTAAAGTTGAAGCCATTGTATTTATTGGGGATCTATATTCCCACGCCCCTCCTCACACCCACACATGGGTACACACTTTGATTTGGGCTATTTGCTGTACTCCTCCTTCTTCTCCTCATCCACCACCACTATATCATCAGGGCGACCGAGGTCCATGATGCCACGAAAAGATATTTTATTTACATGTTGTTTATGATGCCCCTAACAGTTAAAAAGTTAGACAGTAGGTTCATGTATACCCCCCAGGGGTAAATGTTTTAGTTCATACTTAGTGCATGGGCATTATAAGCATAGGAGACCTGCTCCTTTGTTATGGGAAACATATTTAAAGAGGCTCTCCTCCACGTCTCTTCCCAGAGGCATCAGAGTGCCTCCCAATTTTTGGCAGCCATGCCTAGGGCAATACCAGAAAGACCCACTTTCTATTAATGGGCACATTATTTAAAGAGGCCCTCATCCACGTCTCTTCCCAGGGGCATTGGAGTGCTTTCCAATGTTTGGCAGCCCTGAAAAATGTTTGGAAGGCTGAAAAATGACCACATTTGAACAAGAAACATAAGATAAAACGTCAAGACTGGGCCAAGAAATATCTTAAGACTGATTTTTCAAAGGTTTTATGGACTGATGAAATGAGAGTGACTCTTGATGGGCGAGATGGACAGGCCAGAGGCTGGATCATTAAATGCCAGAGAGCTCCACTCCGACTCAGACGCCAGCAAGGTGGAGGTGGGGTACTTGTATGGGCTGGTATCATCAAAGATTAACTTGTAGGACCTTTTCGGGTTGAGGATGGAGTGAAGCTCAACTCCCGGACCTACTGCCAGTTTCTGGAAGACAACTTCTTCAAGCAGTGGTACAGGAAGAATTCGATATCGTTCAAGAAAAATATGATTTTCATGCAGGACAATGCTCCATCACATGCATCCAACTACTCCACAGCATGGCTGGCCAGCAAAGTTCTAAAAGAAAAAAAATAATGACATGGCCCCCTTGTTCACCTGATCTGAACCCCATAGAGAACCTGTGGTCCCTCATAAAATGTGAGATCTACAGGGAGGGAAAACAGTACACCTCTCGAAACAGTGTCAGGGAGGCTGTGGTGGCTGCTGCACGCAATGTTGATAGTAAACAGATCAAGCAACTGACAGAATCTATAGATAGAAGGCTGTTGAGTGTCATCATAAGGAAAGATGGCTGTATTGGTCACTAATTTTTTCTGGTTTTGTGCTTGCATGTCAGAAATGGCCATGGGTTGCGTCACGACAACCCCTGTAAATATTCCCTTTTACTTGTGGGCTCGGGACACGGTCCGGACCAAGACCGCCGTGATAGCCCCCGTAATACCCCGGTCCGGTACCGAGTACCCTGTCCCAGTGGGCTCCACAACTACATCATAGCTGCTCATCCATCGTCACTAGAGGTTCTGCAGCAGCGGTGGCAAGTCATAGCCACGAACCACAGTGTCATAAATAATACTCCCTTTAAACCACCCTATTCCTAAAAATTCTTTGAAGCTGAACCCTGGGTCTCAGAACCAGGTCTCGACCCCTGTGACTCCCAAGAAGCATCGCAGCCCGGTTCCGAGTACCCCACTGCCCTGGGGCACATATATATATATATATATATATATATATAGAACCACCAATCCTGTGGCCATATATAAATCCAACACATGATGGAGAAGTCGGGATGTGCAACAAACCTGAAAGAGGTGATGCAGGACCACAAAAGAATCATGCTGGTACAATAGACACAGGTAATGGTTGCCAAATCTACCATCTGGAAAGATATGCACCCATAGAGAGGAAACAGAGGAACAAAAAATAAATAATAATAATAATAATAATGAAAATAAACATCCAGATCAAACAGACTCTAATGTGATGATACGTATTGTTTATGTTCCCTGGATAATATAGGGATTACGCCTGTGAGGGGGCATATCGTTGTAGATGGCACCCTACAAAGAGCGTGAAAAAAGCCCAACCTGTGCTCTGACGACATCCAGTGGGGCAGAGAAACCCTGTCCCACCGGCGGAACTAAAGCTGTGTTGCACTAGTGTGAGAAATAAAATACTGGACATTAATCATTATAGTCTACTGACTTTTTTTTACATTTTCTGTGTGCCAAAGTATTAATCTAGACTATTTAAATTGTGCAAAATCTAGATTAGGGTTCTGTATGGCCATCATACGCAGTTGAACTCTGTGGGCAGGGGATAGGAGCCCCTTAATAAATTGTTCAATGAGCAATTTGTTATCTTCTGGCACACCATTAGGGTCTGTTTCATTGCCTTCAGCGCTTCCTGGAGGTTTAAAGCAAAGTCTCTTATGCTGTCCTGCACTCTCTGTTTACACCTGAAGAATCTTATTTTCAGCTTTGCAGCAGTACGGGTATCATCAGTCTGGCCATCAGATGTTCAACAGTGTCTTTATCAGTGTCTGGCCAGGTCTTTACCTCCTGCTGGGCTGCATCAGTTACTTGCCCCATCAACTTACTAACTTGCTGATCTTCTGTCAGGGAGTACACTCTATAGAAACTGTCCAGTCTCTCCCTGAAGTGTGTCAAGGTATTTGGTTCCCCTGAGTATTGCAGCAACCACATCGCCCCTGGTGTATATGGCATCAGAAACAGCATTACTAGGGCCAAGGCTGATACCGTGGCGGCAGCTGGGGCTCCGGATGCTACTTGAGCTGCACCCGCTGCTGCGGACTGGGATGCGGCCGCCAAACGCGTGAGCTCCTCTCCATCTGGCTCCAACATTTTCCTCCCCTCTAGTGAACCTTAGCCTTCCGGGGGGATGATCAGCTTTAGTTCCTCAACATCCGTGGGGATGATCAGCTTTAGTTCCGCCAGTGGGACAGGGTTTCTCTGCCCCACCGGATGTCGTCAAAGTGCAGTGTTGGGCTTCTTTTCACGCTCTTTGTAGGGTGCCGTCCATGACGATATGCCCCCTCATAGGCGTAATCCCTATATTATTCAGGGAACATAAACAATACGTATCATCACATAAGAGTCTAATGTTTGATCTGGACGTTTATTTTCATTATTATTTATTTTTTGTTCCTCTGTTTCCTCTCTATGGGTACTTGTCTTTCCAGGTAGTAGATTTGGCAACCATTACCTGTGTCTATCATACCAGCATGATTCTTTTGTGGTCCTGCATCACCTCTTTCAGTTTGTTGCATATACCAACTTCTCCATCATGTGTTGGATTTATATATGGCCACAGGATTGGTGGTTCTATATATATGCATGTGTGTATATATATATATAATGTGCCCCAGGGTAGTGGGGTACTCGGAACCGGGCTGCGATGCTTCTGGGGAGTCACAGGAGTCGAGACCTGATTCCGAGACCCTGGGTTCAGCTTCAAAGAGTTTTTGGAAATAGGGTGGTTTAAAGGGAGTATTATTTGTGATGCCGTGGTTTGTGGCTATGAGTTTCCACCGCTGCTGCAGACCCTCTGGTGACGATGAATGGGCAGCTATAATGTAGTGGCTCCCCATGGGTGGAGCAGATCCCCAGGGCAGTGGATGTTGAAGGGGTGTAGGGTGCAGGATGGACTACACTGTAACTGACAGACTCACAGTTTGTTGGTTCCTCAAGTCCTTTACTGGTGATACTGGCACAAGGAGAGATGATATTGCTGGAATCCAGCAGCCTGGGAGGAACTCAGAGTTCTCCTCACACAACAAGATCTAAGGCCTCTGTGCTGTGCTTTCTCTACAGGTCCCTGCTGCTGCTTTCAGCTGAGCTGCGGCCCTCTCTCTCTCCTGCAATGTGCCGTATGGCAGGCAGCTCAAGTCCTCTTCAGCCCCACTTCTCCGGCTCCTGGGCTCTTCACGCTGCTGTGCCTTCGGGCACTTTGGTGTGGATGGGGGACTTGGAATCCCCCACCCTCCAGTATTGGCTGCCAGGACGTTAGGCCCTGCACAGCCTCGGATTCCAGTGTCCATTTCTTGGTGCTTACTCCTCTGGGGTGAGCTCGACATTGCTCTACTCCCCAAGTTCTCTTCGACTTCCTCAGACTCTTGCCTACGGGTCACTCAAGCTAAGTCTAGCTCTTCTGAGATGAACTTAGCACAGCTCCAGCCCACAGGATGTTTTCTTCAGTCCTCCTAGGAACTGAACTTACTAACTCTGCCCCAGACCAAAATTTATAGGGAAGCTACCCTGAACCCGGGCTTTAGAGCTCCCCTTTCAGGCCTGGAGGCAGAAAGATGTTATGTGCTTTGGTTTTGCCTGGTGTGGAAAATGGACCATACAATTTGCAGTGCAATTTCTCTTCAGTACACTTATACATCATATATGGTGGAAAACTACTGTTTGGGTGCACAGCAAGGCTCCGAAGGGTAGGAGTAACATTAGAGTTTTGGAATGTAAACGTGGCTAAATATTGGAAAGCCCCTCACCTGTGACTCCATTTTGGAAACTAGACCCCTCACAGAATTTATTGAGAGGAGTTGTGAGCACCTTGAAATTGCAGGAACTTTATAGAGTTGAACTGTGAAAATAAGAAATCACGTTTCCCACAAAAATGTTACTTTAGCCCCAAAACTTTGCATCTTAACAAGGGTAAAAGGAGAAAATGAACGATATAATTTGTTCTGCACTTTCTCCCAAGTACGCCGATACCCCATATATGGTGGAAAACTACTGTTTGGGCGGACAGCAGGGTTTGGAACAGAATGTCATTTGACTTTTGAAGTGCAAAATTGTCTGCAACAGATAGCAGAGCCCCTGGTGTGCCTAAACAATGGAAACTTCACACAATTACCCCATTTTGGACATTACACTTAATTTAATTAGAGGTATGCTGAGCACCATGAACCTGCATGTCTTCGCATAGTTTTATTACTTTGAGCTTTGGAAATGAGAAAATATATTTTTGCAACAAAAAGTGTCGCACATTTTTGATTTTCACGAAGGGAGGAGAAAATGGACCATACAATTTGTTGTGTAATTTTTTCAAAGTACACCAATATCCCACATGTGGTAGAAAACCAATTTTTGGGTATATTCACATTTGAAGAGCCCCTGACATGGAAAACAGGAGGTAGGCTACATATACACGCTGAGTATCAGCAGTGCTTTTTTGCAGTTGCGTATTTTTGCCCATTCTTTGGGAAAAAAAGCGCAACTGCATGCACACACCGCGCCTTTTTTGCTGCGCTTTTCCCGAGCCCATTTTATAATGTGCGCTATGGGAAAAGCGCGCCAAAAAAGGCGCAAAGGATTGACTTGTGGATTCTTTTTGCGCACGCACTTTGCAGTGAAAGAGCGTGCACAAAAAAAAACGCAACGTGTGAATGCATTTCAGCAAAAGGCATTGCTTTTGCTGGGATGTGTATCCAGCACTGCATGTGACAGCATTTATGCAAGCGCTAAAAGTGCTGTATGAATGGTGAATTACACAGCGTGTGAACACAGCCTTACTCACAAATCTGTGATTGATCATTTTGGAAATTACACCTCCCAAGGAATTTATCTAGGGGTGTAGTGAGTATTTTTAACCCCCAGGCGATTCACAGAATTTTATAACATTGGACTGAGTAAAATTGCCTTGTTTTCTAAGAAAATATTTCTTTGGTTCAAAGTTTTTAATTTTTAAAAGGGCTAATAGTACGATTTGTTGCATAATTGCCTAAAAAAATGCCAATACAAATGTGGTCAAAGCTTCTTTTCTAGACCAGTGCAAAGCTCAGAAGAGAAGGAGCACCACATTGGAGTACATGTTTTATTCTAATGGTTGGAGGGTGCACAGTGTTAGGATACCCGGTGTTCAGAGACCAGTGCTGTTCTGTGAACACCAGGTATCCTGACATTGCACACTGCCAGTGCACTCCTCTCTCATTTTGGCTGCTTACCACTGAACTGAGCCAACAATACAGAGTGAGCTGTCATTGTGCATAACACGCTATGCTAGCCCCTGAAATGAGAATCACTGATGTTGAATCATTTCAGGGAGGGGGCAGATTCTATTGCAGTGACAACAGCCTCTTTCCTCCTAATAAATAGTGATACTTCATTTGAGTATCCCAGGATACAGGAAGTAGAGGGTAAAATACAATAATAGTGTAGTTAGGGAACAATCGGGAATTTTTATTGCAAGCAAATTAGGAATTAGTTTTGATTATAGCACTAAATATATAGGGATTTAGAATAAAAATTATTTGGCCTTCGAACCACCTTTTTAATGGCCACGATTGGCCAAAATATATGCACCCAAGATCCAGGAACCTTACTAGTTGATCTTTTCTTTGATTGCAGTTGCTGTCAACCCTTTTTCTGTAATTGGTCCAGATAACAAGATGACCCTTCACAAACACAACTCATCTTTACAGACTTTTATCTTTGCCACCCTTTTGCAGCACAACCTGACACACTGCCATTAAAAATGGCAGTGCTATTTTAGTGCCCCCTAAACAAACCCACCTGCCCATTTTGAGCCCTAAATAAGCTCTAAACTGTTCACCTGAATAAATAAGTTCCCCTCATTATGTTCACTGGACACAAAATGACCCCTCATTGTCCCTTATATGACACATGGCCTTCATACTATACTTAATTATTAAATATTACCTCCCCATGGTGCCCCCATGAACCTCAATATCATGTGCCCTTAAGGTACCATTACACGCGGCAACTTTTCTAGGAATTTCACTGGCAACTTACTGGTTGCAGTGAAATCATGGAGACATTGTTCCATTTGTACACAGCAACAAGATAGAACAATGTGTCCATGATTTCACTGCAACCAGTAAGTTGCCAGTGAATTTCCTAGAAAAGTTGCCGCGTGTAAAGGCACCCTTATGAACTATGCCTGCGACATCTTCTTCCCTAATGAACTTTAACCTACAGCCCGTCTTTCCTTATGACTTAATACTGCTACATCATTACTCTTATGATCAATAACTCCCCCCCTTATTAACTATTACCACGGCACCATTCCTCCTTATGAACTATAACCATCGCACTGTCCCCGTTATGAGTGATGGTTACTAAACTGTACCCGGTATAAACTTTAAGCACAATACAATGCTCATATTTAAGTATTGCCAGCCCTTACTATCCATTTTCTAGTTATGCCCATAATGCTATCGTTGCTCCTCTAACCGTCCTCATTTTGTGACCCTTCTACATTGTAAGCAACCCAACAATGTCCATTGTTAACACTGTGCCCATCTCCACAGTGATCCATCTCCACAATGTAATCCCCCACAATGCTTCCTCCACATTGCTTCTCATACACTGTGTGCTAGCTGCTTTGCTCTCCCATGTCAATG
This sequence comes from Allobates femoralis, assembly GCA_033576535.1. Taxonomy (NCBI): domain Eukaryota; kingdom Metazoa; phylum Chordata; class Amphibia; order Anura; family Aromobatidae; genus Allobates; species Allobates femoralis. The sequence goes on along the minus strand of JARQOC010000004.1, from coordinate 400,078,178 downwards.
CTCAAAAATTATTAGCAATAAAATAGTAATATTTTCTTTTCCAAAAACAGTTGCTCACTTTTCCCTTTTTAGCTCCTCTGTACTCCAAACCCCAGGAGTACAATGCTAGTGGCATGATAACATTACATCATCAGACTACTGCGTCCCTGAAGTACAGGGTGATAATTAAGACTTGGGGTGCTGGCAAGCGGATATATTCAGTTGTACAGATGCAGATTCAATTGAACACAGAAAATGAAAATCAGATCAAAACCTATGCCTCACCCAGTTTTCTAAATCAGCTGTTAATTTAACAACCCGGTCAGGAGAACCACAGTGAACTGTAGTGTACCAGCCAAAATCCCACAACTGATGTTAAAGTGCACCTGTGACCTGTTTTGGGCAATATAAACTTTGCCCACCACCCTTTATCATACTGTAATTGGGGTTCCTGTAACCCTTTTATATCCCCAAACATGCCTCTCCATGCCTCATAAATGAACTTTTAATGTGTCCTGCACTATGTGTAAATGAGTTCTTAAGCGTCTGATGAGGTGCGGCACACTTCATTTCGAGCAGCCCCGCTGCCTGGAAAACCCACCCAGCTCCATTGAAAATGCTGTCCCTCCTATGTATGTATGTGAAGGACATACAATGTCATTCACAGCTCTCATGCCTGCACAGTGGCACAGGTCACTGTGCTCTATTGAAGCCACGCAGGGCCTGAAGTTTTGCAAGACTTGTCAAGTCTCGTGCCTGCGCATTGGAATCTCACGGGACTTCAGGCACTGTATGGCTTCAATAGAGCACAGTGACCTGCGCCACTGTGCAGGCGTGAGAGCTGTGAATGACATTGTATGTCCTTCATATGCATACACAGAAGGGGCGGCATTTTCAATGGAGCATTGCGGGTTTTCCTGGCAGTGGGGCGGCTCGAACTGAAGTGTGCTACACCCCATCAGACCCTTAAGAACCCATGTATATACAGTATGGGAAACATTAAAAGTTGATTTTTGAGGTATGCAGGGGCACATCTGGGGATATAAAGGAGTTTATGGAGCCACAATTACAGTATGTTAAAGGTGGTGGGCACATATTATAATGCCCAAAACAGATGACAAGTTCAATTTAAGGATTTCCTTTAACAGATATTCCTCAAAAGTATTAAATGGGATTTAAGAACTATACTGTATACAAAAATAGATATTTGAAGGATATAGCAGCTCTGAAACAAGCATGCTAAGTACAGTAAGATGCTCTTTGCTTTTTTTCAGTGGGACAAGAGACACACAGTTCAAAGCCCACTTACTGTCACATTATTCACACTGATATGTAAAAATTGTAGGCATAATATGAGAAGCAGTAAGAAATAATAACAGTAATCACAAAACAATACACACCGAAGCTAGTGGGAGTGTTACGATGTTACGATAGTGCTCGCAACGGATGCTTCCCCTCGGATCATATCAATTGGGGAACAAAGGTGAAAACCGGCCTATTGTCTCATTTGACAAGCTCAATAGTGAACCTTTTCATTAGACCAGCTTGTGCCCTCTTCTGACTCACATCGTTATCTGTATGAGGGGTCTTATTAACCTCCCAACTGACCTTTGTAGAAAATGTGTTGTTATATTTAACTATGATATTTCTGTTCTTCAGTGATTTTCTTTAGTCTAATCATTTAATTATTCATTAAGGATCTGGACATAACTCTCATGTTCCCTGCTGACAATATACCGTAGATGGTGTTTTATAGTTCTATACTTTTTTAATCTGCCTTAAAATCTAAAAACTACGGTATATTGTTTTCATAGTGTGAGAACAACTGATGGACAAATGACTGAGAATAGCAATGTATAGTAGATAATTGAAGGTGTACTGAAATAATACAGACAGAATGATATCGTGTTCCAAGTCAATAAATCAATGGATCAATATAACATAAGAAATATAGCTCAACAGAGAGTCTTTACCCAATTAACAATATTATCATATTGTAAATGCACTGTAAAATTATGGACTACCATATTGCTGACATAACAAAATATAAGAGTGATGTGTAATACTCAGCTGATAGAATACCTGGGCTGCAAGTAAAAACGACAGTAATTTGCTCACACATTTTGAGAATTCAGGCTTAGCAGAACCTGGGAACCGTAGAATAGGATGTACGGGCAACATGACAAGTAGGGAGTATGGAGTGGAAGGGTTAACTAAAAGGGGTGAAATAGGGTTCATGGGGTGTGACAAAGTTGTTGGGAAAGCATGTCTGCTAGTGGATTGGTTAAAGGGTGGAAGAGGGGGCTGGATGTTGGCGGGCTATATAGGAGGGGTGTAGATCTGGGAGACCTCTTTGGAGTCCTACTTGTGAGACAGACTTGCTGACACTGCAGCAGCGCTGGTGTAAGGAAATCATGTCGGATATCTACTGGAGATGATGAGGGTGGCATCCATTGTACATGGTGCTGCATACTTGCAGGAGCAGTTGTGGGTGGCTTGTGCAGGGCAGCCGTCAGATCCATCCATGGCGTCTCTCTACTCCTCAGTGCGCGCTCGGCGGTCATGGCCACCTGAGTGCTACTCACCTGAGGGCGGACACTGTACCAGGCAGTTTTCAAGAAGCCCCGATTGGGATCCTCGTAGACACCTCTTGCCGGAAGTGGTCGGGGCTTCCTTAGGGCCTACTTCTGGTGCATGGACGGCACCCATCAGATCCAGAGACACAGGGACCCCTGGTCAGGTGCTGGCCAGGGTTCACACTCAGCATTGTGGTGGTGAGCAGCGGACTTCCTGGAGTCGGCGCCGAGAACGGCAATTGCGCTGGGTGAGAGTGCTGGGCTATCAATGGTGGCAGGCCAGTCTAGGCCTGCAGAGCTCCCACTGCAGATGGGTCATCCAGCCAGGGTCACAGGGCTAGGAAGAGGCCAGTGGAGGTCAAATGGCAGGGCATGGTGACTGCATATGTCGACCGAGGAAGGCAGCGAGTGTTTCCTCCGATGATTCCCCCTGAACCGGTCATTGAGGTGAGGTCCCATAGGACCAGCGATGAGGATGGAGAACTTTCCTCAGTAGGATCGTGACAAGAGGAAGTGACTGCTGACAACGTTACAGCTGCTCCTAAAACCCCTCAGAGGCGGCCGGGTGAGGCTAATAACAATCTTAATGTCCATTATATGCCAGTTGCTGGGGCAGTTACATGTGGTAGCTGAGTGGGTTCTGTAGGAGTTATAGGATTGAGAACTCAGGTGTCAGTACAGGGTCTCCAGATTTGTGGGGTCAATTGTAAAATGTGTTGAAGGGTTTGTTGGCAGAGCGTGTGGGGCAGCAATGTTCTGTCCCCTGCGAGTGCGTGGGTACTCGCAATGCAGGCAACAAAGGGGGATTGCAAGCTCCTGTAGTGGTGCACGAATGCTCTGATGGGGTGCAGAGTGCAGTAGGGGTTGAGGCAACAATGGCGCCTACGGAGAAGGTGAATGACGCAGAAAAGAAGGGTGATATGGTGCACTTAGACGATCTTGTGCATAGTGAGGTGTACGTTTGTTTTGAGGGCCCCTTGGGGGTGCACTTGAAACAGGAAATTAGGGATAAAATTTGAAAATGAGAGTATGTCGAAATTTTTTCCATGCTCCCATTGGAAAAATTTATTGTAGATAAGGTCAAGGAGAGCGAGTCTAAAAAGGAAAAGGAGCATGAGGAAAAGTGGCAGTATCGGCTGATACCGCAAACATTTTCCAACTGGCTTCAGGCATTTGCCATCTTGGCGAGCGTTGTAGGTGAGAATGAGCCTGAGCATTGCTCAGGTCTTTTCTGGTATATGGATGCCATCAGTAAGGCTTATAGGGTTCATGCTGGTGTAGGGTGGCTTTGCTATAATGAGCTTTTTCAGCAACGTAAGGCGCTGCACCTTGGGATACGGTGGGACCATAAGGATATGTCCTTATGGATGCAGCTGAAGACAGCTCCTGTCACGCAGCCCTTTCGGGGCTGTTTTCATTCAAAAAAGGCGTATACTAGCAATTTAATGAGGGGCGGTGCAAATTTGGGGCCTCGTGTAAATTTAAACATGAGTGCTCTGGTTGTGGCGGCAGTTACAGCTACGAAATGCTTCAAGTGGGCTAAGGGTACCTTTACACGCGGCTACATTTCTAGGGTGGCTACAGGTAACTTACTGGTTGCAGTGAAATCATGGATACAAGGTTCTATCTTGTTGCTGTGTACAAATGGAATAATCTCTCCATGATTTCACTGCAACCAGTAAGTTACCTGTAGCCACCCTAGAAATGTAGCCGCGTGTAAAGCTACCCTAAGGGAAAAGTTGGAGAAGGTACTGCAAAGAGGGAGGATGCCAGTGAGAGTCGCAGCGATGGAACTTTTTTTTAAGTAGATACCCGACTTAAAGTAGATACCCGGCTTATCCTGTTTGATCCTGAAGCTCTGATTTTTTCAGCTAATTCAGCTACCGTATATACTCGTGTATAAGCCGACCCGTGTATAAGCCGAGCCCCCTACTTTTGCCCCCAAAACCTGGGAAAACCTATTGACTCATGTATAAGCCGAGGGTGGACCCCAGCACAGGTGTACAGCCCCCAGCAGTGTGGTATACAGGCCCCCCAATGGTAGTATACAGCAGCCTCCCCAGTGGCATATACAGGCCCCAGTAGTATATACAGCCACCCCAGTGGTATACAGCAGCCTCCCCAGTGGTATATACAAACCCCACCAGTATATACAGCAGCCCCAGTGGTATATACAGCAGCCCAGTGGTATATACAGCAGCCCCAGTGGTATATACAGCAGCCCCAGTGGTATATACGGCAGCCCCAGTGGTATACAGGCCTCAGCAGTATATACAGCAGCCCCCAGGGGTTATACAGCACCCCCCAGGGGTTATACAGCACCCCCCAGGGGTTATACAGTGGCCTCCAGGGGGTACCCAGCGGCCCCCTGGGGGTACCCAGCAGCCCCCTGGGGGTACCAACAGCCTCCTTGGGGGTACCAACAGCCCCCTGGGGGTACCCAGCAGCCCCCAGGGGGTACCCAGCAGCCCCCAAATGCTGGCACTCGCCCCCCTTGTAAGGCCCCCCCCCCACTGCTTCTCTTACCATACCGGTGTTCTGATCAGCGCCGCTCCTCGGTGCTTCTTCTTCATCCTCCCGTCCTCGCTGAATCCGGGATCTCCGGCCGTCGCGCGATGACGTCATATGCCTGCAACGGCCGGAGATCCCAGATGCAGCGAGGACGGGAGGATGAAGAAGAAGCACTGAGGAGCGGCGCTGATCAGAAGACCGGGATGGTAATATATAAGCAGCGGGGGGGGGGGGGGGGGCCCTTACAAGGGGGGACAGTGCCAGCTTTTGGGGGGCATATATGCACTGTTTCCCCCTGCCGCTGGGGGAAGCAGTGCATATATAATGAGCGGCCCCACGTGACGGGGCCGCTCATACAGCGGCCTCCCCCCCGCCTCCTCCATCCTCCACAGCCCAGAGGTACCGTAGTGACTCGTGTATAAGCCGAGGGGGAGACTTTTCAGCCCAAATTTTGGGCTGAAAAACTCGGCTTACACACGAGTATATACGGTAATCTCATTTGAGATCGGCTAAGAAATTCCCTAAAATTGTGGGCCAAAAACTGTCTAAGGAAATTGAGCTGGGGAGTATGGAGGGAACTTTTGCGCACCCAACTTGGCCTCGTTTACGTGTGTCTCCATTGGGGATGGTCCCGAAGTGGGAGCTGAACAAGTTTAGGCTCATCCATCACTTGGTATACTCGGATGGACGGTCAGTGAATGATGGCATTGATCCAGAATAACCTCTGTATCATATGTATCATTCGACAAAACCATTGAGCTGGTGAGGTGCCATGGGTCTGGGGCTTTGATGGCAAAATCTGACATTGAAGCTGCATTTCGTCTGCTTTTCTGTGCATCCCGACAGTTTTTACTTGTTGGGTAGTATGTGGAATGGGAAGTATTATGTGGATTGCTGCTTACCAATGGAGTGCTCTATTTTCTGCTCATACTTTGAGGTTTTTAGTTCATTTGTGGAGTGGGTAGTTAGCGATGTTTCAGGACTTCCGGGAATCATTCATTACTTGGATGATTTTTTCTGTGTAGGCTCCTCCTGTTCCAATTTTTGTGCGTTATTGTTGTTCATGTTAAAACAGGTTACAAAAAATTTCAAGATTCCCCTTTCCCCGAACAAGACTGAGGGTCTGGCGATGGTTATGTGTTTTTTGGGAAATCAAATTGACTCAGTGGCGATGGAGTGTCGGTCCCCTAAGGACAAGGTGACAGATTTGAGGTTGGTGGTGGCAGGATTAATGAGGGCAAGGAAGGTGCTCTTTTGGGCGATTTAATCATTATTGCGCAAACTCAATTTTACCTGCCATATCATGCCTACGGGCCAGGTTTTTTCAAGGCGTTTGGAGGCCGCCACAGCGGGAGTGAAGTCCACAAATCATTTCATGAAGATTAATCAGGAAATGGGGGCGGATCTGGTTGTATGGCACACGTTTTTGGCACAGTATAATGGGCGGTCATGGCTATGGATAGAGAAGTGCACTGCTAATGGCATTCTGCAGCTTTATACTGATGCAGCTGGGGTGGCTGGGTTTGGAGCATTCTTTCAGGGACATTGGTGTGCTGGTCATTGGCCAGCCTCTTGGCATGCCCAAGGCTTGGTGAGGAACTTAACTTTGTTAGAGATCTTTCCGATCGTATTGGCAGTGGAATTGTGGGGTTCTCATCTTAGGAACAAGAAAATGTGCTTTCATTGTGACAACCTGTTGGTGGTTTATGCAATTAACTCTCTTTTGGCCAAGTCACCTCCCGTAGTCGCACACTTGCGGTATTTGATTTTGCACTGTTTGGATTTAAATATCTGCATTGTGGCAACGCATATCGGGGATGCTTAATGATGTCGCTGACGCGTTGTCTGCTTTCAGTTCGACAGGTTTCGGAGGTGGGTTCCGTGGGTGGACACCAAAGGGGTGAAATGCCCCAGCGGATTGTGAAATCTACTAACAACTTAACGATGGAGCTGATTAAGTACTCAGTGACTGCGGCCACGTGGTGCCATTATACAAGAGTGTAAGGAGAAGGGCATGGTTTGGTTAGGATTTTAGGGGTAGGAGTGGAGTACAGCAAGTGGTTGTCTTTAGTTTTGTCATTGATTGGCAGTGATTTTTCCAGGAAGCGGTCAGCGTTAGCAGTGACGCAGAGACTGGTGGCTCTGGCCTTCTAGTTTAAATTGCAGGGAATGGCTGACGTGACAAAGGATTTTTTGGTGACACAAGCCATGAGGGGTTTTCGCAAAGGGACACACACCAGTTTTGTTCAGTTTATTGGATAGACTGTTGGCTTGTTTAGAAGGGGTTTGTTGTTCATGTTATGAATTGTCTTTGTTCTCTACGGGTTTTGTATTGGCATTCTTTGGGGCATTCCGGATAGGTGAGTTGGTTAGCCCGTCCAAACAGGCCCATGGTGGATTGCGAGTCAGCGAGGTGAGCTTGCTGCCGGAGAGGGTGGAGTGCAGCTAGAGGCGTTCCAAGACGGATCAGCTGGGGAAGGGGCGTCTGATTGACTTGTACAGGATTCAGAGTCATAGGTGTTGCCCGGTTACAGCGGTATGAAGCAGAGGGGGAGTTCCCCTGGATCCTTTTTGCGGCACAGGATGGGTCAGCTTTATCCCGAAATCAATTCACAGCTATGTTCAAGACCTATTCGTCTAGGTTGGGTGAGAAGCCTGGACATTTTGATTCCCATTAATTCCGGATTGGAGCAGCAACTGAGGCCGCACGTTGGAGTTTGGGTGAGGAGATGATCTGCCAAATTGGAAGGTGGGAGTTGTTTAGGTTTCGGTCTTATGTTTGTCCGCATTTAGTTACAGTATAATTGATAGTTTGGAATTTTCTTGTTGTGGATATTGTTTAAGTCTAATGTTTGCTGTTGGTTGTCTTGCTGCAGGTCCGTAACTCATTCAGATTTTGGGACGCTTGTACATTTTTAGCAGGGCTTCACGTGCAGACATAGGACCAGTTGGTCGGCAGTTTCGACTCGATAGAGACATTGTTGGGTGGGTCGGTGGGGTTTGACTTGGATCCGGGTCATGCCGGAAATTGACGAGTATTGTAGGGTGGACTGTCTTCCAGATGTGTTGGTGCTTTATATTGGAGGGAATGACACTGGCGTTTGATCCACCAGGGAATTAATAAGAGATATTAAATTTGATTTATTGTGTTTGTGGACATCCTACCCGGGCATTCTTATCGTATGGTCGGACATCGTGGCGCCGGAGACATGGCGGTACACTCGTTGAGTGGCTTCTCTTAATAAAATGTGGATTAAGTTTAACAAAGCAGTGGCACGGTTTGTGATACAGAATGGAGGTGTGATGGTGACGCATAAGGATTTGGAGTCTACATCTGGTGAATATTTACGGCGCGATGGGGTCCATCTTAATGCGATGGGTTCGGACTTGTGGATGTTGGATTTACGGATGGGAGGGCATAAATCAGGCCCTTGATGTGTGAAGGGACGGGATCGTGTTAGGGGTCACATGGCCAATCGGTGGTGTGAGATAGGTCTGGGTCTAAGAGTAAGTAAGGATTATGTACCTTGTAAAAGGAAAGGTAAAAGGATAGGAAATGGTATTTCCTAGGAAAAGTAGCGGGCGTAGGTCCCGCATGGTTGTAAGTATCAGCTGAGTAGTGCTGATACCTTACTCCCCAGGACTGGTGTAATGCGGCCAGGGAGAATTTGGTCTATGGGATATGTTGGATTTGCCTCAGCCCTAGACCTATGCAACGTTAAGTGTTTGTAGGTGTTGTGGGGCTGTCAGTTGTGACCGACACTCTGGACTTGTTTTGTGTTATTCAATAAAGGCTGCTGTGGCCAATTTGTACCAAGTCATTGCAGTTATATGTTTTATTTATAGTGTGAAGGTACCTTTACACGCCGCTACAACAGGATGGATACAACCCGCTACTTCACGTGCACGAGCACGGCCAAACGGTTACAAACGGGAAACGCACCACCTTCACACGCCGCCACAAGGTGCGCTACGCTACGCTACATCTCTAGCTAGATACATCGCCGGGTGTCTCAAGTAGCCATCTGTAGCTCATCTTACCTCATTTACAACACCGCTACAACAAGCTAATATGGGCGGACCTGGTGCAGCAGGGACAGCACATAGGCGTGCCACAATTGTGGATTACGAGACGTCCGTACGATGATAGGACAAAGCAAGAAACCCATGATTGGGCAGGCATCGCAGGAGGCTGTTTAATACATGACGCTCGAGCAATTGTGTAGTGTGACTGGTCATCTCCTTAAATATGCCTCCCTATGCAGCGACTACCAATTGTCATGCAGGAGCTTCCTCCAATGATCGCTGAAGGGACGCGGTATCCCGGAGCCTGTGTCACGCCCCAGCTACATACCAGGTACATCGCCTGGTTTATAGACATCCCTTCTGTAGCTTCTTTACACGCCGATACAGCTCGCTGCAATCGGCTTTGTAGCCACCTGTTTCAGAGCAGTGCTTGGAAACAGATGTATCTTTTGCCGGCTGCCTCCTACCGTCTTCACACGCCGCTACTACGGGCTATATTGACGACGCAAGCTACAATCGTAGCCTGTAGCGGGTTGTATCCATCCTGTTGTAGCGGCGTGTAAAGGTACCTTAAAGGTACCTTTACACGCCGCTACAACAGGATGCATACAACCCGCTACAGGCTACAAATGTGGCTTGTCGCGCCAATATCGCCCGTAGTAGCGGCGTCTGAAGACGGGACGACACAGCCGGCTACAGATACATCTGTATCCGTACACTGCCCATAAACAGATGGCTACATCGCCGATTGTAGCGAGTTGTCTCGGCGTGTAAAGAACCCACAGAAGGGAACTGTCGACACCCGGCGATGTAGCTGCAATGTAGCTAAGGCGTCACCCAGGCTCCGTGTTACCGCGCCCCATCTGCGATCATTGGTGGAAGATGCTGCGTTACGATTGGTAGTCGCTGCATAGGGCGGCATATTTAAGGAGCTGACCAGTCACACTACACAATTGCTCGAGCGTCATGTATTAAACAGCCTCCTGCGATGCCTGGCCAATCATGGGTTTCTTGCTTTGTCCTATCAGCGTACGGACGTCTCGTAATCCACAATTGTGGCACGCCTATGTGCTGTCCCTGCTGCAGCAGTTCCGCCCATATTAGCTTGTTGTAGCGGTGTGTAAATGAGGTACGCTGAGCTACAGATGGCTACTTGAGACACCCGGGGATGTAGCCAGCTGTAGATGTAGCGTAGCGTAGCGTACCTTGTGGCGGCGTGTAAAGGTGGTGCGTTTCCCGTTTGTGACCGTTTGGCCGTGCTCGTGCACGTGAAGTAGCAGTTGGTATCCATCCTGTTGTGGCGGCGTGTAAAGGTACCTTTAGGGTTAAGTATTTGGAATATAATGCATAGAATGACTAAATTCCTCTTAACTTGTCAAGTCTATGTTCACACACCGTTTCTGAAATGAAAATGCAATGAACGGATCACCTAAATAGAATCCCAGGAAAGTCAATGGGTTTTCAAGTTTTGCCATTCAGTCTCTCCACCTATATGAGCATTTAAGATCTGGTGCATTTCTTCCCTTGAAAAGTGATCCTCAAAAAGATTTAGCATGCCAGTTTCTGTGGTGATTTTCTCATCCACTTGTCCCATTGAAACCATTGTATATGGGGGAAAAACGCAAAAGAAAAAGCAGATTGAAAGTGGATCAGAAATGATTGATCCATTTTCTGATGCATTTTTTTCAAAAGCTGACCCTCTTTTGCAGCTGAGAATGTGAGAAAAACAGATCAAAAATGAACAGTGTGAACATAACCTTAAAGAAAAACTATAATCTGATAATTATCTATTGTTTAAATCCATTTTTTTGTTACCCACATTTCAAAAAAAGTGGGACTCTTTGTTCATATTACGTTCGTTGTGAAAAAAATAAAATGAGCAATGCAATGTTCAAATGTTGCAATGTTCAAACCGGCGCCATTTTAGACTCTAAATCCCTGGTTTGCAGGGTTGTTTAAGTTAGTTTATTTGTTTTCCGGTTTCCGTTGTCTTTATTATCCCATCAAATTCTTTAAAATGATTCACGTGCTTCATAAATTTTTTGCAAAATAAAAAAATACCCTTTTTTCTGTCTTTGACCCATTTGCAATGTGTGCCAAAATTTTTGTTACTTCTTATTGAAGTCACATCTAATGAAGCAGTCCAGGGTCCTGTGCACACAGAGTCTTTTTATTGCGTTTTTTTAATGTGGGTTTTAGTGCTGTTTCGTGACAAAATTTTATGCACCTACTTATGCCAGAAAAGTCAATGAAAAGTCTGCAGTTTTGTGCACATGGAACAGTAAAATCTGGCACCAAAAGCTCTTCATTCCAAAAAAGTTCCTTTATTATTTTACACCATAAAAACATGGAAATTCAAGGCTAAAATAAGCCTGATTAAATGGAGAAAAACCTGGGCACTGGTTTAAATGTTTTGAGGCTGAAATGCCTCTTAGGCTGGAGGCACACTATCATGCATCAAACACGCTCCGCATGACAGTGATGCGAGTGTTGTGCATGTTTACTGTGAGTGTGGTGCAAGTGTGGTGCGTGTGGGTGAGTGTGCATGGCTGTATGCATGTGAGTGTGCTGCGAGTGTGCTGCATAAGTGCACATGTGGTGCGTGTGAGTGTGATTTAAAGCAGCACTCTAGAGTTATTTTTCAGCACTGGAGTGGTGCTTTAAATATAGGCCCCTGTGCCCTCATTCTTATATTCACCCTCCAGCATCTGCATATGGTACTTTAGTGCTACCACTCCAGTCCTGCATCACCATCTTCTACCCTTAGCTTCCAGCATAATAACGTACTATTATATATAATATCATATCATATAATAGTATGTTATTTTTGTTATTAAATATTTTATCACATTTTTTGCTTCAAATATTTTTTTCTCCCTATTTTCCACCTCTAAAACCTAGGTGCGTCTTCTAGTCCGATGCATTTTACAGACCAAAAAATACGGTAATCATAGGATTGCATCGGTGGGAGCTAATAAAGTGGATAATGAGGTGTCTCTTTCTATTTTGCATGAAATAAAGAATTTCTGTGTGTGTGTGTTTTTTGTTTTTCTTTACTGAAAGTATTGCTAATGGCCGGCTTTCATACTGATAGCTGGTGTTAACAATAGGGCTTGACCTCAGCTGTGAAAAAAGCTGACACCATCCCCTTTATTAGTCTGTCACAGCTACACAGCAACTGGAAGAGCGGGGTAACTGCCAGTTTTGGCATCTCTCATGTAGGTGCCAATTCTTGGGTGGCTTTTGGCTGCAATTTTCAAGGTGGGGGGCCCAGAACGCTTGGTGTTATGAACCGATGACTCAGGAGTAACATTCAGATTCAGAGTATAAGGTTTAGCAAAAGAGGCCACACTACCGTGTTTCCCCGAAAGTAAGACCCTGTCTTATATTTTTTTGGGGGCCAAAAGTGGCCCCCTGTCTTACTTTCGGGGGGGTCTTATATTGGCAGCCCCAGCCACTCCAGCCTCCCATCCACACACACCCACCCACCCATACACTTACAAACACATACACATACACACACGCACACACTGACAAACACACACACATACACACACACTTACAAATATACACACAAACATACACTTACAAACACACACATACACATACACATACACTTACACACAAACATACACTTACAAACACACACATACACATACACTTACACACAAACATACACTTACAAACACACACATACACATACACACTGCTTCTTACCAGCTCCCCTGGCCTTCAGTGTGGCTCCTTACTGTCCCCCAGAGTGTCCAGGCTCCTCCAGTGTCCTTGCAGCTGCAGCCGCGCTGGTGCAGATAGGGTTAATCACAGCCTAACATGCTGTGTGCCCTTGCTGAATTCTGCCCAGCCTGACATCACAACAGCCCGGCTCGAGCTCTGATTGGCTCCCAGGAACCAGTGGGCGCGGCTAGATGACGAGCCCACGATGTCATCTGGCCGCGCGCACTGCTTCCTAGGAGCCAATCAGAGCTGGAGCCGGGCTGCTGTGACTTAAGGCTGGGCACACAGCATGTTCGGCTGTGATTAACCCTATCTGCACCAGCGCGGCTGCAGCTGCAAGGACACTGGAGGAGCCTGGACACACAGGGGGACAGGTACTGGCCTTATATTCCCCAGCGCCCCCCCCCCCCCCCCGACGGCCTTACTTTCGGGGGGGGCCTTATATTAACAGACCCCCCCCGTTCCCCCTACCCTGCCTTACTTTCGGGGGGTCTTAGTTTCAGGGAAACATGGTAGCTATATAGGAAAGACAGGATAGAATACTATTGCGGTCAGTATAAAACACTATCAAAAACCACCAACAGCAGACATTACAAAAATTACACTTAGTCACTGAGACTCAGCAACCTCTATATCTGCAGACTTCTATGAATCAAATGCCAGCAGAACTGGAAATAACAGATAATAGGGAATGGTAAAATTCCTAGGAAGATAACTTCCTATCTGAGAGCAGAAAAACAAATATACAGACTAGATAGCAAACCCACATCTCAGAATAAAACAAAACATAAGCAGATCCTTAAGCACACAAAAATGTGCCACAAAATATCAAAAAACCATTTGCTTATCTTGCGAAGATCTCCAGAGAGTAGAAGAAATCAGAGAGATGTGAACTCCTCCAGGAAGAAAAGACAAACGGCAAGGATTGATCCACTTCTAACCATTATATGCTCCCAGAACCAGATTGCCAATCACCATCACCTGTGAAGCCCACACAGTCAGCTGCATCACCAGCAACAACCACCGGAGGGAGTTCCAATGAATTCACAAAAGTTTGGGCCTCACCACACTGAAAATTCCAGCCCCCAGCTGCCTGGGTTACCTTGGCTGACAATAGAATAGATGGTGAGCCCACGCCAATTTTTTTTTTTTAATTATGTAGATAAATAATTGAAAAAATAAAGGCTCCCCTGTATTTTTTTATTGCCAGCAAAGGTAATACCAAGCAGACTTTACTCCCTCTCCATTCACAATGACTTTTTAACAGATTTATTAAACACCTCAGCACAGTGCCACGGCTAAGGCCTGACAGCTGTGCCTCCAGTCAGGGACCTGACCGTATTTGGAGGTGGTGTGGCCATTAGATCAGGGGGGGCCTGGCTGTGACAGCAGGGGGCGTAGCTATTTGGAGCAGGGAGGCCCACCTCCCCAGCCGACACACACTGATGTTGCTTTGCAAGGCCCGTGGTGCAAGTCATCCGGGGCGGGCCCCGATCTCCTCTGGGCCCTGCTCCCTTACATCTTGCATGGCCCCCTCTCCTGTCTATCACCACCGGGCCCCACCCCCTCACCTTTTGAGTGGGCGCCAGGCCCTGTCTCCTGTCCATTGCCCAGCAAGATCTCAGCTGCTCTCTGACCCTCAATGCTCCTTCCCACATGTTCTCTGATAATACAGCTGCTGGGGGTCTCTCTGTAGCATGCACGGCATACGCTATGAAAGATAGTGGAGCTAGGAATATTTGACTTGGGAAGGAGAGGGATGGAGTGTCCGCTGTTCTATCACTCTTCCCTGTCTTGGTCCTCCTCACCATGTGAACCAGTGACCTCTCTCCTTCAGTGCAGTTGGAGCTTGTCTCTGCTGTTCAAATAAGATAAGGGATAGTCTGCTATACTCTTCTTCTCCGTCTGTGGTGGATGGCTGCCGGCTCTCTTCTTCCCGGGCTTTTTCTGAAGGGGTCTTCTGTTGACAGGCAGAAAGGCTGGATGTTTCTCTGGTGGTCTGTAGGGCTTGTAGTCAAGTGGATAAATAGTTTTAGTTCAGTTAGGAAGGTTGTGGTTGCCCAAAAAGATATGAATTATAGCCTAAGAGCAGGGAGCTGCAAATGAATGCAAGTCTGTCTGTCTCTATATCTGTCTTTCTGTCTGTCTCTCTCTGTCTGTCTGTCAGTCTTTGTCTGTCTGTCTCTCTTTGTCTGTGTCTCCGTCTGTCTCTCTGTCTCTGTCTGTCTCTCTCTTTGCCTGTTTCTCTCTGTCTATATGTCTCTGTGTCTGTCGGTCTGTCTGTCCGTCAGTCTCTCTATCTGTGTGTCTGTCTCTACCCTGTCTCTACTATACTCTATATACACTGTGTACAGAATTATTAGGCAAGTTGTATTTTAGAGGATTATTTTTATTATTGATCAAGAACTATGTTCTCAATCAACTCAAAAGACTCACAAATATCAAAGCTTAATATTTTTGGAAGTTGGAGTGTTTTTTATTTAGATTTGGCTATCTTAGGAGGATATCTGTTTGTGCAGGTAACTATTACTGTGCAGAATTATTATGCAGCTTAATAAAAACCAAATATATTCCCATCTCACTGGTTTATTTTCACAAGGTAAACTGATATACCTGCACAAAAATGAGAAAAAAACATTTCTGACATGCAAAAACAAAAAAACATTTGTGACCAATATAGCCACCTTATGACACTCAACAGCCTTCCATCCATAGATTCTGTCAGTTGCTTGATCTGTTTACGATCAACATTGCGTGCAGCAGCCACCACAGCCTCCCAGACACTGTTCCGAGAGGTGTACTACGGTATTTTCCCTCCCTGTAGATCTCACATTTTAGGAGGGACCACTGGTTCTCTATGGGGTTCAGATCTGGTGAACAAGGAAGCCATGTCATTATTTTTTTTCTTTTAGACCTTTATTGGCCAGCCACGCTGTGGAGTAGTTGGATGCATGTGATGGAGCATTGTCCTGCATGAAAATCATGTTTTTCTTGAACGATACCGACTTCTTCCTGTACCACTGCTTGAAGAAGTTGTCTTCCAGAAACTGACAGTTGGTCAGGGAGTTGAGCTTCACTCCATCCTCAACCCAAAAAGGTCCCACAAGTTCATCTTTGATGATATCAGACCATACAAGTACCCCACCTCCACCTTGCTGGTGTCTGAGTCGGAGTGGAGCTCTCTGCCCTTTACTAATCCAGCCTCTGGCCCATCTATCTGGCCCATCAAGAGTCACTCATTTCATCAGTCCATAAAACCTTTCAAAATCAGTTTTTCAGCCTCTCTCACCTTGGCCATGTCCCTCAGTATAGCACACCTTGTGCTTTTTGATACTCCAGTAACATTGCAGCTCTAAAATATGGCAGAATTTTTTGCCCAACACACTTTTTTGCGACCCTGTTGGCTATTTTCCATGAAAAACTTGATTGTTCGGTGATCACACTTCAAAAGTTTGGCAATTTTGAGACTGCTGCATCATTCTGCAAGACATCTCACAATTTTGGACTTTTCAGAGCACGTCAAATCTCTCTTCTGAACTATTTTGCCTAAGGAAAGGCATTTGCCTAATAATCAAGCACACCTTATAAAGGGTGTTGATGTCATTACACCACACCCCTCCTCATTATAGAGATGCACATCACCTGATTTACTTAATTGGTAGTTGGCTCTCAAACCTATACAGCTTGGAGTAGGACAACATATATAAAAAGTATCATGTGATCAAAATACTCATTTGCCTAATAATTCTGCACACAGTGTACAGATCCACACTACATGCTGTATTTGTGCATCTATATACTGTATGTATATAGTGTGGACTTGTATATACAGTAGAGTGCTATCTGTGTATAGAAGATATACAGCTGGCAGTCTCCGCATACAGCTAGCAGTCTCTGTGTATACATCCTGCACAGTCTCCAATGTGTATACATCACGCAGCAGTCTCTAATATGCATATGGCCCACAGCAGTCTCTAATATGCATTTGTCCTGCAGCCGTCTCCGTTCTGCATTTGTTCCGCAGCAGTCTCTATTGTGTATTCTCTACTGTGTGTATAGCCAGTAGCCATCGCTATTGTCTATACGGCCGGGCCCGCAGCCGTCTCCATTGTCTATACGGCCTGCAGCCATCTCTATTGTGTATTCTATATTGTGTACGGCCAGCAGCAGTCTGTATTGTGTACTCTCTATTGTGTAAATGGTCCACAGCGATCTCTATTGTGAATACAGCTAGCAGCCGTCTCTATCGCGTATTCTCTATCGTATATACAGCTATTTTGTATTCATCCCACATCAGTCTCTAGTGTGTGTGTGTGTAATATATAATAGAGAGTGTAAGATAAAGGAAAAACAGCACAAAAAATAGAAAACAGTGGGCTTAATTGACCAATGGCGTGGCCACGCATTGGGCAATAAAGTCCACTGTTTTCTATTTTTTTTGTGCTGTTTTTCCTTTTTTTACTCTATTGTAAGGAACCATCTGGATTGCTGGTTGGGAAAGCTCTGCACATAAATTGAGGTTATTTTGCTGCTGTTCTAATTTTTCACTATAAATATAATGAGCAGAGTATGGGTGGAGGTGGAGGCGGAGGTGGGTGGAGGTGGGGCGAAGTCTCAGGGGGCCCCAATATTTTGGCACTCACGGGCCGCGAAATTCCTAGTGGCAGCCCTGCCTCAGCACAACATATCAGGTACAGACCTTCTCACTGTAGCTATGTACATGTGTTATTCCCTAAAACATAGGGAAGCTCAAGTCCAAAAAATCCCTGGTGACCAGTGTGAAAACTATTAAAATAAATGAATATAGTTTGGCACTAATTGATCAATACTGGCATACTGTAAGCTCACATAGTGCTGAAATCATTGAAAGGCTCATGCCACTTCATGAATTTGTGGTCTCTACTAAGTGACATGCGCTTCCATGTGATGTACTAGAAAGTCTATTCCGGTCAGGGGGTACACTGGCACATTTGATGAATTCAATGGGGAGAAGGGCCACACTCTCACCCAACCCAGGCTTCCCCTGAGCTCCACCAATTGTGAGTTGATAGAAAGTGATGTAAAAATACCAAAATGCCCAATTTTCTTTTCACAACCCTATGTTATTCAATTGTTTTGCAGCTTTTTAAAACTTTTACTCTACTTTTGCCAAGAATAAACAAAAATAAATGAAACACGAAAAACATTGATTTATGCAATAAGCAATTTTCTGATGATAGCTTCCCTTTACGTGACCTTACCGGACTCTATTCTTCACCCTCATTAGCCCTTATTTCATTTAAAAAAAAAAGATCATTTGCAACAAATTTAATTAAAAAATATTTAATTCTGACAATAAATGATTAATATAAACACTAGGCAGACATGTAACAAAGCATATAAAACAGTAAATTAAGAAAAAAAAACTTCTACGACACAGAGACAAATAATATCTGCCTCATATACCATATCTTCATAAATGCTACATACATTAATTATATGTAAAATACATGTTTCTTTTCTAAATTTTCGGCAGCTACAGTATCTAACATTGCTGAAACATACAAAACACAAAAGGAAATGCTGCTCTGCCTAATAACACAAAACTGTATAAATGTGATACCTATTGTAAGGAAAAAATATTGAATTTTATTACAAACAACAAGTCTTAAATTATACAATATACAGTACAGGATATTATTCTTGAGTGTATACAAGTGCTGATTCGTTAGTGCACTAAACTGATGCAGTTTGGTGTCCAGTGAACAATGAGGATTTCTAGACATGATCCCAGGCACGCAGGCCCAACTCTACAGGTAAACCCATACAGACTGCCATCCTCCTTATACAATACTACTGTAAATTATATGGTTACAATGTTGGAGGGTAAGTCCAAGACAAAGAGGTTCTCCTAACTATCGGACACATCACCTTTATTATATAAGCTTTTAGAAAGCCTAGCCAAAGGATTCTATCGACCCATTTTGATGCTGTGTGTTGAAAACAAATTCTCTTCTGTTCCTTTGGAAAATGGACTCCATGTGGAATTGCTTTATTGCCACTGATCTATTTGTGTTTCTTTCTGGAGAAAAACCTGCAGTGAAAGCAAAGAACAAAACGACTGAGAGCAAATGATTGCATTGTGGAGGTCACAGGGCTGTAATATGTGCAGTGCACTGAATAGTGGTACGTAATGTAAAGGTGTATCGAGAAGATATATTTTATTAGTCCGGAATTACATACTTTAATACAAAAAAGAAACCTTTCTTTAGATAGATAAATACATAGATACAGATAGATAAATAGATATACATAGTTGAATAGACAGACAGATGCAAAGGATAGATAGATGGAGAGATAGATAGATGGAGAGATAGATAGATAGATAGATAGATATGTGTATTAGGCAAAAAATAAAAGGGGTTTGTCCGTGTTTTTGTTTGTTTTTCCTAACATTACTCTTTAGTTAAAGTTCCCCGTAAAAGGTGATTTCCATCTGCCACACTACTCAGCTCCACAACAAAAATAAAACCGGCACAGAACGAAGGGGAAGTACAGAGATCCATTATGACTGCTACAGCCAATCCTGTTAACCTGCTTGGTCCAAAGCCCATGGCAGTGCTACAGCCAATCACTCCCCACTGACTGTACGCCCTGCAGCTTGACCCAAGTCAGATGTGACTTCTATAGTCACCGGCTGCAGCAATCTCATGCCTGCCTGCACTAACCATGAAGTATGGAGACATTCTGGGTTTTGCCAAACAAGATCAGATGGGATCAATATGATTTGCTTTATCGCTTTTAGGCGGCCGTCACACGCTACAATATCGAGAGCGATATTGTAAGCGATCACGTGCACGCGCGATCGCTAACAATATCGTTCACATCGCTGGTGAGCTGTCACACAGGCAGACTCACCAGTGATGTGGAGCAGCGAGATCGCTGGTAACTATGGTACACATCGGGTTACTAGGCGCCGCGCGGCGCTTAGTAACCCGACGTTTACCATAGATACCATCTCCCAGCATAGGCTCTGCCGCTGGGAGATCGTTCATCGTGGTGTCACACACCACAATGAGGCAGATTGATCAAGCGTTTAACGCTTGATATGAGCTCCGGCTCACAAATCTGCGATCAAACAATCAAGAGATTTTACATTGTAAATTCGCTTGATTACACGCAGCGATGCACAAACGATATCGCTTAAGCGATCAAAAAGCAGATCTCTTAAGCGATATCGTGCATTAAATTGAACCGTGTGACGGCCGCCTTAGATGGATTTTTTTTCTTATTATAAGGCTACATCACCTCTTTAGCGCAGAATGCTATGGATTTGGCATCTGAACATAGTTTTTATTCATCACCCATTTAAATGCTAAATCCTCTGCAAGCCACAAATGCCACTTTTTATTCTCACCTATCCCCTAAGAAAAGCATCATAAAAGAAAATTATTGTTTTCTCATTTATTTATGCAACAACATAAATTATTTTTTTTAAATCAAGGGAAAAGGTCGCATTATGTGAAGCTTATAATTGTGCAATTTTTATTATTATGAGTTTTTAATGGTCAGATTTTAACAAATCTGAAGATTGTTGAGGTAATGCAACAGAATATGTCTGTTTTACAGTACAGAAAAGGTGAAGAACCCATAGGGTGGGCAGGCTACATGACAATTGGGAGGGGAGGGAGTCAAAGGGTTAGTAGGTGCATTAAGTTGGAATAAGAAAAAAAAGGAGTTGATCGGTTGGGGAGTGGTCTTGGAAGAATGAAGGGGGGGAGCAATATAAGGAATATAGGGGAGGTAAGGAGAAGCCACCTCCTCTTGCAGCTTCTGGGGACAACAGCTTACAGCTCAAACAGATGGTGACCTGGCTTCACTGGAAAAGATTTTCTGTGCAGCTATAGCGGTGCATGGGGCACAGGCAGTGCAGGCTACTGTATCGGTTGCCTGTGAACTCCCATCGGTACCATTTCCCTCCTATCTTGCAGCATGTGGTTGACAGTCCCAATCTCCTGCACGAAACGCTCCAAATGCTAGGGGGTGAAGAGAGCCGGTATGGACCTTCCGTGGTGGGGTGGGCATACGGGGGTCTCTGGGGTCTACTCCAGCCACTGGGAGGAATCCTCGGCTAGGTACACTGCCTACTTCCAGCCCACGGCCTGGGGAGTTGTGGACATAGAATGGCGGCAGCTTCTGACTGGGCTCGAGCAGGGAGCATGCTGGGAAGCCGGCAAGGATATATGTTACCCCCTGCAACCGCCGGGGGGGGCAGTGGCAGCCTTCTGGATGGGAAGGGCCAACTACATTGGGGCGCAGGTAGAGGGGCACAGCAGATGACTCCGGAAGTATGGAGTATGGTGGGAGAGGTGTCCTCTGAGTGGTGAGGAGAACGAACCCGCTGGCTGGTCCCCTTTGGGTAAGGGCCAGCATGCGGTGGCAGCGTATTCCCCACCCACCTGGTCAGTAGAGAGGATGAACCTAGCAGGACACACACATATTATATAGAGTCATTACAATCAGTGATCTATTTCAAGTATTTATTTCTGTTAATGTTGATGATTACGGCTTACTGCAAATGAAAACCCAAATGTCATTATCTCAGAAAATTAAAGTAGAGATTATGATGGGTTAAAAACTGCGCTGCCATATTTCATGAGACATCAAAGGGTGAACATAATATTAATTAGTCAACGTGTTTGAGAGCTCCCTGAAGCATATCAACAAGATATAGCTTTGTCCTGAGAAAGGGGCCAGGGACTCCTGAAATGTGTTGACAAATAAATCAATATTATGTTCACCCTTTAACATCTCGTGGAATACAGCAGCGAGGTTTTTAGCCCTTCATCCTCCCTACTTTAATTTTCTGAGTTAACGACCCTTGAATTTTCATTGGCTGTAAGCCATAATCATCAACATTAACAGAAATAAACACTTGAAATAGATCAGTCTGTGTGTAATGACTCTATATATTTGTTTCACTTTATGTATTGAATTACTGAAATAAATTAACTTTTCGATGATATTCTAATTCATTGAGATGCAGCTGTATGTCCTCTGTGGATGTAGGCTTGTGGAAATCATTCTGTCTCTTTGCATCTTGTCAATAGGTTAAAATAAGCTATTAGCATTTCTACTTTGGAAAACATTCTTACTTTGTGCCATTTATTCTACACCTGCCTAAATGTTTTGCACTACACTTTATAGCTTTATGAATATATGTTCTGACTCTGTCTGCAGCGGTTACTATGGTACTAATGCATACCTGTGTACAGCGAAACCCATGATCACAATTCTGATGGAAATGTTATGTATTATTATGTTATCCTGTCGAGAAACACATAATAATATAGCAGTTGGGTCTGTAATTGTGAAGACTAATGTGCTGTAAAGTTCACTGATAAGAAGTGAAAGCAATGAAAACTCTCACCTACGACATATGGTTTTGTTGTGCCTGTTGTTGCTGTTGCTGCTGTTGCTGAATTAGTAGCTGCTGTTGCTGTCTGCGCCTCGCAGTCCTCAGCTTTTCGAATCGAGCCTCCATTTCATCCAGCACCTTGGGCGTATATCGCACTACAAGTTTCACCGTATCTTTAGCAGCTTTCAACAGCTCAACTGCTTTTTCGTGATGTTCCCCTTCCACACTCTGCATTTACAGAAATACAAAATAAGCATCATTACCATATAATCTACTAATGAAAGGACATAAGTGTGGCGCCCCTCTGGCTAGGTGCCACAGAGAGGTATTGCAAGCTGACAACAAATGTGATATTTTTGTAAGTTGACACTTAGGACTAGGCCACTTAGAGTAGGGGGGATCGGTAATTTAGTAGGTCCCAAAAGGGGGGTGGAGCCTAGGGTAGAGTAGTGGGAGAGAGTGACAGTTTAGAGACAGTGCTAGGAAGGCAGTCAGTAAGGATAGGCCTTGGGGTATGTGCCAACAGGACGTTTTTTGAGCAGTCATGAACGCAGGAAAACCTGAGGATCCTAGAGTCTTTGACAGGAGAAATGCTATGATCTTGTCTGCGTTTTTTGCGCATTTTTGGCGCGTTTTTACTGCGTTTTTTGTGCATTTTTCCTGGGTTTTTGATGCTGCGTTTTTCCTGCGTTTTTCCCATTGACTGCACCAAAAACGCAGGAATAATTGACATGTCAATTCTTTGCTATCCGAACCAAAAACGCAGGTATTTGACAGTTCTTGACACTTGCAAAACCAATGTGTGGGCACAGCGTTTCTGTAAAACACATTGGTTTTGCTGGGAAGCCCAACCGCAGGAACAAATTAGCATACATTACCATAAAACCAATGGTTTTCTGCATGCGGAAACCGCAGCAAAACCGCAGCAAAAACGCCCTGTGGGCACATACCCTTACAGTGCGGTTGACAGGAGGGATCCCCATCTTTAAGTGGGGGCTCAGGACAGAGGGCAACGGACCAGGACTGGTTGGAGCCGGCTGGTCACATTGGGGGAAGACTCTGGCAACGCGGGAAGCCGAGGCGGTCAGAAGTTTACCTCTGACCGCAGACCGACGAGCTGCGGGCCCATAGTAACCGGGTTGCTGACAGCACCACAAGGACATCTCACCCTTCAGGACAGAAACCGGAGGAGGGCACTAGTGGTTGCGGACTGAATTTCAGTGGCGGGAGAAATTGTGCGCTCCTGTTGCTCCTGTCCGTACCAGTAAGGGACCAATTTGGATGGCTAGTGACAGACCGTAGGACTGGCGGGAGAGCGCTGTGAAGGTGGTAGAAACTGGGAAGAATAGAGACGACCCCGAAAGACAACGAAAGGAAACATCTAGAGACTCCATAAGGGGGACCCTGAACCAGCAACATCCATCCGGTAAACCAAACTGTACCATGTTCCGTTTTTACTATCTGCCGGTACCTAGTAAAGTGGAGTAAAACGTGAACTGGTCTCTGTAGTTCTTCCCGTCGGTACCCAGAGGACTTCAACACCGTCACCAGCAGCTCACCAGAGGGGTAAGGACCACCACTACGACTCCCCTCATCCTAATCCATCCCCGCTGCCCTGAGGTAATAGCTCCACCTGTGGGGAGTTGTACCACACTCTGCTGCACCCACCATCACCTCAGTGGCCGGCTTGCAGTGTCGGTACCATATTACCGGGAACTACAGGTGGTGTCACGTATCCCTTGTAAACATTCCCTCCCCACCATCTAACAAATGATAACCAGGGCACGGAACTGGGAACCTGTCCACCCGTAATTTCTCCAGTTAACCATCAAATTCATCCCGGTGTCCGAGTACCCCTTGCTCTGGCCTCATCATAAGCTTCTCAGTCCAATAAGATATACACAGGTGATTAGTGTAGTAGATGGGCATACAATAAGGCAATCATAGCATATATAGCAGGGGTATATCATACATAACCCTGAACCTCTTGTTGCAGCGTTAGCCACCAAATGCACAGTTTGCCATAAAAGTCAGGAAAAAAGAGTGCATCATAAGGGGTTTACCTATTTTAAAGGAAATATGTCACCAGGTTTTAGCCAACGAATTTGAGAACAGTATAGTGTAGTGATAGAGACCAAGATTGCAGCAATTTGTCACTGACTGGGCTGTTTGTGGTATTTTCAGTAATATCACTATTTTATCAACAGGAGATTATCACTGGAACACTAGTAAACCTGCAGGCATGAAGTTCTCCATATTCATAAACTATGTATATCCCTGCCTTCGCCACTGGTTGGCAGCTTTCTGTTTATGCAGTGTACACAGAAAGCTGCCAATCAGTGGTGTAGGCAAGGTAATATAAAGCTCAGCATTCAGGGAACTGGTGGAACTACAGGAGATAAAATATTGATCAAAACTACTTAAGGCTCCGTTACATGCTGCAATGTCCCAGCGATCCCACCAACGATGGGGGTTGCTTCGACATCGCTATCTGATCGCCGGCGAGCCGTCACACAGGCAGACGGATCAATGATCAGCGATCATCGAGCTGATCGCTGATCGTTGGTACATATCACACGCAGCGACATCCCTACGAGGTCGCTGCAACGTCACAAAACCGGTGACGTTGAAACGATATCGTTAGTGACATCGTTGCGTGTAACCCAGCCTTTATGCAAACAGCTCAGTAAGCGACATATCGTTGGAATCTGAGTCTCTGCCCCACATTACGCTGTTCTCAGTTGGGGTGGCAAAAACAGATTCCCTTTAATCCTTTACTATATTATATAGATATATATCTAACTATGTTATGGATATATATCTAACTATATTATAGATATATATCAAAACTACATGGCTACAGACTACAATTAGTCACAAATCCATGGCTACCACTACAGTACACCAATCCTTTAGTCATGTATTACATCCCTCTGCCCCATATCTTGCTAACCTAAAGGCAGTAGAAGATGTAGCAAATGATATAGATTGAATAAGACTAAAGGGACAATCTACATCAACTGAATTTGTAGTCCTTAATTATGGATACTGTAGCGTCACAGAGGGGTATTGCACCCGTAAAAGAGGTGTAATTGCCCCAGCTGCAAGTGGACCCTAGGCTGGTGGGTGGGATCCATTCCCAGCACTCCCACATTAGCGTAGTTGCGGGAAGTTACCCCGGAGGGGATATATTCACCCCAGGGGAGATCAAGAGAGGTTAGTTGGAGGAGGAGAGGAGTTAGGAAAGCTGAAAAGAGTGTGGAACGAGGCGGAAGGTCTACCCGGACAGTTTCAAGCCGATCCGGAGGAAAGAAGAAGGGACCTTGAGGAGATCCTGAAAGAGGGCCCCTGACGTGAGAAGTCCGGGCTCTATAGAGAAAGGGAGATCCCCAGAGTGGAGCAACCATACTCCAGGGGATTCTCTAGTCCACCACGGGAACGCCGGGCCAGAGGATCCGCCAAAGTCTATCTTTGCAGTCAGCAACCGGCTGCTGTGGTCCATATATTGCCACAACACCCTGCCAAACGGAGCGGTCTGCCTGCTTCCTCACCACGAGAGAGAGGACCCCCAATAGTACCTACACGGAGCCATTGGGTATAGGCCCATCTTAGTCGAGGAAGAAAGGACACGGGTTTGTCAACTAAGGTACACCACGGGTTCCACCATACCACCTGGGATCCACTTGCAGCCACATGTAGAGCTACCTGTTATTTTAACATCTGATGCTGAACTGTGAACTTTGTGTGATGCTGCTACAAGTTGACAGTAAAGTACCCAGAAGAAAGTGACTTTGCCTGTGTGTGGTTTTCTACATCAACCTGTTCCCTTTTCAGGAACGCTGCCCCGGAGAACCCGCTCCGCCTGTAGGGAGCTTTGACAACTCGGCCGCACTACCATCTACCTCTGGTTGACTGTGGCGGCACTAGAGTCCCATCACTAGGTACTACAAGTGGCGTCACATGACAAACTCTTTTCCCCAGTAAATACACCCTTTTTGAAGTGTCACCCAGGCCACGGGCTCAAGCACTGCCACCCGTGACATCCCTGCAAAAGCACCCACCGAGCCTGTTACCCGAGTACCCCAGGGCCTGGGGTTCGACAATACCGATAGGTCTCTGCAGAAGCTAGATTGTATTTTTATCAAAGAAAGTTCCCAGTGCCACTTGAATTAAATTTTTACTTTTTATGACTTCATATGAAGCAGAGCATCTTAAATGACACAGAGGATTCCAAGTCTCATGAGTAATGAACAAAACTGTCATTCAGACTAAGACTTAAAATGCATCAGCATTATTCAACATGCCGACTTTAGCGAGTCTGTCAGCTCAAACAGGCTACCAACAACAGACTTAACGCCAGCCACTGTGCTTAACGGATCCCAAGGGCACACTGGTAATCACTTCAGAGAACCCCAGTTTTCATCCAGAGTAGCAGCTGGCCGGTGGAGTGTGTTGAGGGAAAAGCTGGCAGCTAGCTGTGTCAGAACTAGAAAGTTGGGAAAAGTAGCAAAATTACAGATTAAAAACATAACAAAAGAAATATCTGATGTCAAGTCTTTGGAGTCAGGTAGAAATGGCAGACAGAAGAGCTGTCATACAACCTAGGGGCAATATTTAAAGAGGCATCAAATTTGTTGAACAGCAGATAATACACTAATGAGCAAAAGCCTAACAATGTTTTGAACCTTTGACTTTCAGGCTCCATATCTCACCATGCACTACAGCTTTGAGCATGAGACTACCTTCATTTTATAGACAATAATCTTAGCTATCTCATGCATAAATTTGACATGCAACTATTTAGCATGTGATTAGTCATGCAGATTCTTGTCATGTCACTGCATTGTTACCATTTTTCTCTTTCATGCATGAAAACGTTTTTCTTCCTGTATTCTACAAATTACAACCTGTTCTCACATTCCCCCATAGTCAGTGTTATTAGGTTGATTTAGTGATGAGCGTTACTCGCACGGATAGTTACTTGGCGACTAATGCTGGTGCTCGTGATTGATGTGTCGATCTTGGGCAATCTGACAAATATGGCTGCCTCCCTTCAGTACACAAAGAGAGTCAGACGTCCAGTGAAAGCAGATTGACTGTTAGTATTTCTCTGGGGGGCACAGCAAGGTGTTGTATGCAGTGAAAGCTCAAAAAAGCCCACCCTCCTGCCCTGTACTGGAAATGCTCATTTTATGGCCGGATGTATGTGAGTGGAACCTATCACTAATTGACTAACATTAGACTAACTATTCAGACGAGTACGCAAGTAATACTCATTACGACTATAGCAATTATGAATATTTCGCTACTCACTCATCACTAGGTTGATTTCCAAGCAAAATGTGAATAATTCAAATGAGGACCAGCCATGAAGATTTTCAAAGAAGAGAAACCAGTTCATCAATAGCGGTCTCTTGGCCAAGAAAATTGCCAAACTGTATTATGTGAGTGCTATGAGAGTTGGAAGAATATGAAATGAAGTCTGTCTATCCATTTAAAAGCCAAGAAGCGGACGTTCACGCAAAATATAGGAGTCAACAAATCAGCTCTTCACAAGGTCTATCAGTTATGGTGTGACAAACACGACAGTGGAAGTGGCTGGTATGCTACATAATAGTGAGATCACAGGCATCCATTCCAGCACTGTGGGATGCATGTTACACAACTCTGGAATGATGGCACAAAAAATGTGAAGAAGCCTTGACCTCAATATCGTCATAAGAAAAAGTATGAAAAATTGACAGTAGAAGATTGAAAGTCAATAGACTAAACTCTGATGGGTAGATATGGGTCTGGAAGAAACAAGAGAAAAAAGGGGCTAACAAAGCAAGAAATCAAGGGAACTCTTAAGTTCAGTAGAGGAAGCCTGATGATATGGAGTCATTTCACAACCAAAGGCATTGGATACTTAACCAGGATCGATGGTGGTCTCAATGCTGAGCTATATGTGAGTATCCTACTAGACCAGTTACTTCTTACACTCGAGTACTATGGGTATGAAATGACGACTTAATGTTCAAGCAGGACAACGACTTGAAGCATACATTAAGATTTGTGAAGAAATGGTTCAATGACAATGAACTAGAGGTGCTAGATTGGCCCAAAAAGTTCACAGACACAACTCAATTGAACACTTGTGGGTAGTGTTGAAATCCAAAGGTGGATTTCCAGCACAGAATACTAGCATAATAACAAAAAATTTAACTTAGGGCCCTTTCACATCAGCGTTTTTTTAAATTTGCGGCAGATGCGGTGAAGAAACCGTATCTGCCGCAATTGCCGCATAACCGATGCACTTGCGGCGCGGTTGCGGTAATCCCCATAGAAAGTATAGGGGGACTTGCGGCAGGTGCGGCAAGTGCGGTTTTGCACTTGCGGCAGGTGCGGCAGCGAAAAAAAACGCGGTCAGCCGCAGTTTTTTTCGCTGCCGCACCTGCCGCAAGTGCAAAACCGCACTTGCCGCACCTGCCGCAAGTCCCCCTATACTTTCTATGGGGATTACCGCAACCGCGCCGCAAGTGCATCGGATAGGGTGCTTTCACATCTGCGTTTTTCGTAATTCGCGGCAGATGCGGTGAAAAAACCGCATCTGCCGCGTTTACCGCATAACCGTTCCACTTGCGGCGCGGTTGCGGTTTTTTTCTATGCAAAGTATAGGCGTACTTGCGGCAGGTGCGGCAAGTGCGGTTTTGCACTTGCGGCAGGTGCGGCCGCGAAAAAAACCGCAGTAAGCCGCGGTTTTTTTCGTGGCCGCACTTGCCGCAAGTGCAAAACCGCACTTGCCGCACCTGCCGCAAGTATGCCTATACTTTGCATAGAAAAAACCGCAACCGCGCCGCAAGTGGAACGGTTATGCGGTAAACGCGGCAGATGCGGTTTTTTTCACCGCATCTGCCGCGAATTACGAAAAACGCAGATGTGAAAGCACCCTTATGCGGCAATTGCGGCAGATGCGGTTTTTTCACCGCATCTGCCGCAGATTTAAAAAAACGCTGATGTGAAAGGGCCCTTAGATATTTAGGGGCAAAATAGGATTTAAGATTGAAATAGGCCACTGTGAATCCGAACTAGCCACCAAAAATGTCCTGCCATTGGGCTATGACACCACCTTTTATTTACATGAAGCAAGGAGTTTATATAAGTTTTATTGCCTACCAAGTAGACACTGTACTCTCCTAGTAGTATCCAGAAGGTAATGCACTTGGGTTAAGGGTTATTCCCATCTTATCAAGTTTTCATATCCACAGAATAGTGGTAGCCTGCTGATTGCTAGAGTTCCTACTGCTGGGACAGCATCTGATTCTAGACACCAATCTCTGAAATGATCCATTAACCCCAGTGGCAGCAGTGGTCACTGCAACAATGGATATCAAAGACACAAGACCATCAGGGATATCCAAAGTGGCACTGCTAGGGTTTAACTGGTGAATATAAAATATTATTTTTTTTTATAAGTTTTCTTGTTGTTATGATAAAATCTAATAATTATAAAATCCCAAATCCCAATATTTTTAGTGATGTGCGTTCATTGCATTTGTTCTTGACTTATCTTGTCCTGATGTGGGTGGTAAAAGAGTACCATTGTTTTAAAACACGCCTTTGTGATACTTTGTCATGAGATGAATATGCTATGTTTGTCTATATGGTCAACTAGTGTTTGCTACATGAACTGCAGCCTGACAATGGTTTTGACGGCATGCTGTAATACTCTTAATTTGTTTGGGAGAATGAAGAGTCCTTGAAATGTGAACAAACGCTATGGTGAAGACATATTGTCTGTACATGTATTTTCGCACAAGAGTATATATACGTAGTATATTCCTTTGAAGAGGTCTTTACTTATTTTTGACTGTCGATCGGTAAATATTTACAGGCCAATAATCATTTAATATCCAATTTTTAGAGACAGACTGCACTACAGATGTATAATGATTTATCAGCATTGAAACCATCAGTGAGCATAGGCTGCTCTTGTGCTCGGCAGCACGAATCCCTGTTTACACAAGGACGTTGTGCTGCCGAAAATAAAGATCTTTTGTGCAGGTAATTTCAACCAATGGCTGAGCCCTTTTGCACGTTCATTGGCAGCTTGTTTACTCTGAAAGATTATCATGAAACTAGTACGTGTTCATTACAATCGTGCAGTATGAATGGACCCTTAGATTGGCTCTACGTATCTTCTTGTTAACCTACTGAAAAGAAGCTGCTTAGGGTTAGCAGTATCCCAGCGCATAATATTGAATAAGTCAAGATATAGGAGCACATAATCCATACCACTCCATTCACTGAAAGCAGTTGGTCTCCCCTTTTCAGTCCTCCTTGTCGCTCTGCCACACCACCTGGAATTATGCGACTAATGTAAATTGGAGAATTCTGCTCTTTTCCTCCCATGACATTAAAGCCAAGGCCTTCATCGGTTTTAGGCAACTCAATGACACGAGGGTGAGAATGGCCTTCACTGGCAGCAAATGCAGCAACTGTTGCCTAAAATAAAAGGGCATATGTTTAATAAAAAATTATAAATAATAATTTTTCTTTAAATAGCATCAAACATATTCCGCAGCACTTATATATATAGACAATATGAGACAATACAGAGTAACACAATTATTATTAATAATAATCTTTATATAGCACCAACATATTCCGCAGCGCTTTAAAATTCAGGGGGGGCATGTTAAGACATAAGTAACAAATATATAAAAAATACAATACAATGATTAAAGGAAAAAAAAAAGTTGACCCCACTCATTAAAACTTGCAATCTGCAATGAGGTGGGGGTGACACAAAGTACAGGTGCCTATTTAAAATGAGGGTCCGACCAACCTGGAGAAATGGGGGTTTGTAAGGGCTGATGAGTGGCCGCCAGCCAATATGTGTAGAGCTTTTGGATTTGGTTGAACTTGATGAAGAATTACTGTATGTCCAGAGAAGTAGTGAATGGGCTATGTATAAAGGACTTCTATTAGGGTTCGTAATAGGCTGCCTTAAAAAGATGTTTTTTACGAAGCGCCTAAAACTGTGTTAGTTGTGGATGATCCTAATTTTTTTGGGTAGAGCATTCCAGAGAATTGGTGCAGCTTGGGAGAAGTCTTGGAGCCGGGAGTGGGAGGTTTGGTTTATTGTGGCATATTAGTCAAAGGTCGCTTGTAGAACGCAGAGAACGGGTGTGGTGTAGACAGAGATGACGGAGGAGATGTACGGAGGTACTGCTCTGTGAAGAGGCTTGTAGGTGAGAACAAGATATTTGAATTGGATCCTATAATGTATGGGCAGCCAATGCAATGACTGGCACAGAGCGGAGGCGTCCGAGTAACGGTTAGCCAAGTAGGTGACCCTGGCTGCTGCATTGAGGATGGACTGGAGAGAGGAAAGTCTAGTGAGGTGGAGACCAGTTAATAGAGAATTATAATAATCAAGGCAGGAGTGGATCAGGACAACATTTAGTGTTTTTTCAATGGGGACAAAGGGGCGGATTCTTGATATGTTATTCAGGTGCAAGCAGCAACAGCTGTATATAGGAGGTAAAGGAGAGATCGGTGTCAAACATAACACCCAGACAGCAAGCCTGTGCCTAGGTGTTATCGTGGTGCCACACACTGAGAGGGAGATGTCAGACTTTTGGAGTTTAGTGGAGGGAAGCAGAAGAAGTTCAGTTTTGGAAAGGCTGAATTTAAGATAGAGAGCACACATGATGTTGGAAACTGCGGCTAGACAGTCCATTGGCATTTTGTAATACAGCGTTGGATGAAGTGTATAGTTGTGGTACTGGAAGCCAAATCTGCTGATCGTCTTTCCAAGAGAAGAGGGCCAAGGACTGAACCTTGAGGGACCCCAATAGTGAGGGGAAGGGGAGGAAGTGGAGCCAGCAAATGATACACTGAAAGAGCGGTTAGAGAGATCGGAAGAGAACCAGGAGAGAATGGTGTCCTTTATGCCGATTGAGTGAAGCATAGCAAGTAGAAGATCATGGTCAACAGTGTCCAAAGCTGCAGAAAGGGGTCAAGGAGAATAAGCAGAGGTGGCCACCATTCATTTTTGCCATCAGTAGGTCATTAGTCACTTTGATGATTATTATTAGACTCTTAATTGTGTGCCTTTATACAAAAAAGCACAGCATTCTGTTTATT
Source organism: Allobates femoralis (assembly GCA_033576535.1). Taxonomy (NCBI): domain Eukaryota; kingdom Metazoa; phylum Chordata; class Amphibia; order Anura; family Aromobatidae; genus Allobates; species Allobates femoralis. Next base: position 400,045,823 of record JARQOC010000004.1, on the reverse strand, counting down.
GTAGCATTGTAATAAACATCCCAATAAAGGGCTAATTACACGCTGGTATATTGCCTTTTATGATGTGCCATTGATAAGGGTGTGCATTAGCGCTGAGCCTACTACGACTAAAAATTTTTATAATACACCAATCAGAGGAGTAACACACGGTGACTCCCCCCAGGCTTTCTAGCGGCAACAACACTACTATAAAATCCCTTCAACTAGCTCCAGTGTTCAACCAATAATTTAATTCTCTTAAGTAGGTCTGTTTGGGGGATGAAGGCAGAGTTATAGGTTCTTAACATAAATTTATATTGAATGAGATTTTCTGGTGTGCGGGTTTTCCTCCATAGACGGTTGGCACTCCTAGAGCATCTCTGGAGGAATAGAGTTTGTGATGTGAGCCAGGGACGTTTAACTCTGTGTTTGGAGGTTCTGAGGGTGAGGGGCACTACTTGGTCCAGGGAGCTTCTGAGAGTGTCAAATTTTAGTGATTCACAGCCAGATCCGGACAGGAGAATGGAAGAGATTGGGGACAGTGATGAGCGTAGAAAGTCTGAATGTATGAGGGTTAATGGCCTGAAGATTTCTAATGTACAATAGGTAGGAGTGAAAACGGCAGCACAGTTTTTAACCCTTCATCCTCCTACTTTAATTTTATGAGATAATTACCTTTGGGTTTTCATTGGCTGTAAGCCATAATTATCAACATTAACAGGAATGAACACGTGAAATAGATCCCTCTGTGTGTAATGACTCTATAAAATATACAGTATGCATTTCACTTTATGTATTGAATTACTGAAATAAATTAATTTTATGATATTCAAATTCATTGAGATGCACCTGTATTTGTGTGAGAAGAGAACAACATATGATCATAAATGGAGAAATCATTCAACAAATTCACATATTATATCTGAATAAATGTTAAAAACAACTCCAATAAAAACTGCCTGCTTTACCAATATTCTGTATTAACATAGTTCTCAACATCAAAGCAAACATCATTCGTCCAATAAGAGATAAAAATCTTATCCCAATTAAAACTAGGCCTCTAGTCTGAGAGTATGGAAACGTTGACGGTGCCCCAGCAGGGGGCGCTTGAAGCCTATAACAGGACATAATGGTGCAATGATTTAGTGTTGCTAGGATGCATTACTAGGGTTTAAACAAGGCAACTCAAAAGCTAATTAAATCCTCCAGAATAAGTGTATTAGACCTGAATTCTCAAAATCTAAATATTAATTCTCATAATCCAGATGTAGCCACCGCTTGGCTTTTAGGGAAATAAACATTCAGTGATAACCGCATGCGAGAAAGAGCTGTTTGCAGGGATTTTTATTTATCACTTAATATCCATTTACGCTGCACGATTATCATGAATGAGCGTTCAAAGTCTAAGCCGACTGCCGATCAAACGACTAAGGAGTGTAGCGCTTGTTTGTCAGGTGAAATGAAATGTGATTTGTACAAACATTGTTCTTGGTAGCATAATATCCTGTGTAAACAATTTCAGAATATATGCACTGAATGGTCTTTTACAGATGGCTCAGTGAGCCTCTAAAACAGAATCCGACTCTATAAACAGGCCATTAAAGAGATTGTCCCATGAACAAAGTTCATTTAAATCAATAGATCATGGAATAATACAAATTTACACAATGAGATTATTATTATTATTTCAAGATCTATTGATTAAAGGGGTTGCTGTCCGCTACAAGAACAGCCCCTTCTGATTCCAGTTGTTTCCCCTATTAAAAATAATAGACCCTGTACTTCTCTCTTGTGCAGGTGCCGTTCCAGAGTTGTTAGTAATTGCGGTTCAGGGCCCACGTAACATTGTGTGGGCAATCACCGCCGGCTTCTGTCTCCCCACCTTTGGATCAAAAGAGTTAATCAACAGTAAGTGACACTGCGGACACCCGTCATTTCTTGTTGATTGCTCTGGTGGTGAGTGGAAACCATATAAAATTAGTCTAAAAGAATATTTTTATTATTAACTCACAGTAAAAATTATTATTAAAAGATGTAATATAGTAAAAAAGGGACTTCACTGAAGAGACTGTTTACTGCAATTCTTCAGTTTAGAGTTACATAGTCAAAAAACAGTCATCTATTTTAAAGAGACAAAGACAAGGTTGTTAAGGGTGTCACCACCTCAATCACCAAAAATTCATGTATAATTGAACTACATGGACTTCACATCCAAAGTGTTCCTCAGGACTGGGGAGGAGGGAACTTCTATCGCAGATATTCATGATGACTTAGCAGCTCCTGTCACACATTTATTATGTGGCACTGATTCTACACTTATAATATATTAGCATATTTAAGAGATTATAGAGGGGAAGATTATAACAGTGTTACCATGTCAGGCAGAAATGTGATTCTCTACAGATGCATGAGATTTTTGATGGTGGATAAAGGATCAAAATTGCAGAATAAAGTATGGAAATAAAGATGTAGGCTAATGAGAATCAAAGAGGAGACTGAACAATTTGTAAGGCCCCTTCACATGTCCAAATTTTCAGTACATGTTGCATTCATTTTTTCATGGATACCACACATACCCATTATAACCTATAGTGATTTTCATATGTCTGTGTTTTCACACAAACTGTGTGCCCGTGTGAACCATGCAGAGAAGTGAAAATGACCAATACAAATCTATGTTTCTGCGAAAAACTTGTACAGCACAGGGATACCATATGCATGTCATCCATGTGCTGTACATGTCTAAAATGGAAATTATAGGAGAAGCTGTGTAATATCTTTAATCTTTATTTATTTAGCAAATACAGAAAAAACATGGCTGACACACAGATGAGACACAGATGAGATGGGAGGAAAACACTTATGATACTAGTACCATTTATTCACGTAGGTGGTGTATATACATGTGTGAAGCGGGCCTAAGTGCTTATGTGGTTTCCCGGTACCAATTCTACTGCTGATGCAATGTGGCAGTAGATTTATTCCGTGTGTGCCAGAATTACTTTGGGCACTGTGAGTTAGGAAATCTGTCATATAGGTTGTGTGTAATGTCCAAGCGGTGAGTACAGATGTGTATTTTAGATTGTATTTTGCTGCCATCTCAAGCTCAATGTATGTGTATGAAAGTTAAATAAAGACACGCCCTCCCCAGGGCCGTAGGGTACTCGGAGAACGAGCTAACAGTTCTGCTGTGGGGGATCACGGGGGTCAAGACCCAGCTCTGTGGCCCTGGCGGTGTCAATTAAAAAGTTGAGGAGAATAGAGTTTTAGGGATAGTTGTCGTGATGCCACCCATGGTATTTGGCTATTAGTGGCCGACGCAGTGATGTGGGACCTCTGGGGATGATAGGAGAGCAGCATTGGTGGTTTTGCTCCCCACGGGTGGAGCTGTTCCCCAGGGCAACAGGTGAAGTCTATGGCGGTGGTAGACCATTGTAAGTGCAGGACAGAGGGTGCGGAATAACCGACAGGCACACAATACATAGTCTCCGTTACCTTTACTGGCAGTAGTAGCAGGTTCAGTCCATGGTACCGTTCACAAGAGATGTTGCAAATCCGGGTGGCCTGGAAGCAAGTTGGGGATCTTCTCACCCAGTGAGTTCTGAGGCCTCCCTGTTGTGCTACTCTTGGCTTGTCCTGGCTGCTTGTAGCTAGCTGTGACCCTTTCTCTTCCTGCGTAATGTCTCTCACCCATATGGCAGGCAGATTGAACCCTTCCTGGGCACCTTTACTCTGGTTACTGTCCCTGAGCTCTCTGATGCCGCTTTGCATCCTCGGCTTTGTTGTTGCCTGGAGACTTGGAACCTCCCGTTCAGTGTGTTTGGCTGCTGGGCATTGAATACCTTGACAACCTTGGACTCCGGTGTCCACTTCTGGCACCCTGCACTGGGGTGAGACTGCTCACTGAGTCCCTTCCCCAGGCTGTCTCCTCTCCTTCCTCAGACCCTTTCCTACGGGCCCCTTCCTCCTAGGAACTGAACTGCCTAACCCCGTCCCCAGGCCTGAATTTATAGGAGAACTCCCCTGAACTCGAGTTTAGAGTTCCCCCTTCAGGTCTGGAGTCAGGAAAAGTGTTTCATGCTGTGGGCTTACCTGGTGTGGATGTGGCACCCCATGGGTTAATGTGCCACAATAACATCACATGGGCTCCCTCCCCACAACACACTGACAAACACTAGCACCTCTGGGCCAGGAGGGGGAGCACAACCTGCTCTCTTAAATACTCCAGCTCATGAGGAAGTAGCTCAGAAGTTCAGTACAGGCAGTACTGTTTAGAGGAGAGAGACTGTAGTGCCAAGAAGCTGCGAGAGGCTTCTGTACAGTCTGCTCACCGATTCCAGGCCTAGTGAGGGTCTGAGGAAAGGAGAACTACAAGCAGAGAGACACTCCTGGGAGCTTGAGTGCAACCATTACTCGCCCAAGAGAAGCGCACAGAACGGACACCGGATCCGGTACTGTGACTGACACACAGCACAGTGAATCCAGGAGCAGTGGGGTTTCTAGACGCCCACAGTACCAGAGCAAAGCAACACGGCGGGGTCAGTACAGCACAGAGGACTCAAGTTGCCTAGCCAAGTGGTACCAGAAGAACAGAGAGAGAGTGGGACAGTCCCAGCAGCTCAGCTAGACGCAGCAGCCAGGACACACACACCGCGCAGCACGAGGAAGCTGATGACCCGGACAGGGTGGGAGGAAAGCCTAGCCCCAGTACAGACTCCGTGGACTATAATCTGCAACACCATCTGCAGTAAAGCTTTGGAAAACAGCAAAACTGTGAGTCTGTGTATTGATTGCAACCTTTGCCCTACATCCAATAGCAGAAAGGTCCCACCTGAAGAGCTACAAGCCTGTCAGCTCTGCACACGGGCTGGAAGAAGGCTGCAGCATCAGGAGAGGAGAATTGCACCTTTTACTACAAAATGTGAGTGTGTGTTCTTTAACCACGTCTCCACTACCCACATCCATTATAGACTTTACCATCACTGCCCCGGGGAATACAGTTCTACCCACTGGAACTATTCCATCTGTGCTGCCATTACACCATCCCCGGAGGTTCTGCAGCAGCGGTGGCCCCATCACTGGCCGCACATAGTGGGTGGCATCACGATAGACTATTCTCCCCTGTAAATACACCCTTTTATTTGCCAGGGCCCGGGACACGGTCCGGACCAGGACCACCTGTGACTTCCCCAATAGCAGACACGGTCCGGTACCGAGTACCCTCGTCCCAGTGGGCTCGACATGGATACCTCTCCTTGCTTCCAAGCACGGCATCACCCCCCGAGTGAGACAATGCCATTATGGGTGGGGTGCCATAATAATTCTCCTCATAACTAGCTGCCATAGAAACGGTGGAAGGAGCCTCTACCTCAGGCCTCATACACTTCCTGGAACAGATTCAAACTAGTTTCTAGTCAGTCTAGTCAGAGAGAGGGAGGAAGCACTACTGCTCCCAGAATGTCTATTCCAGTCCATGCTTTGGGAACATCATTCTCTCCATTTAATTGTTTCCACAAAGGAGTGAAGCTTCATACAGCCAGTAGTGATAAGGCTGAACAGGTGTCTTCTACATGCTGGTTTATATTGGTTTCCAGTCAGAACCAGTGCAACGTGACTTCCACACCACGAACTTTGTCTGCCTGACCCCCTGCAATAGGGAAAGGTAGTGCCAAAATCCTGAATAGCTCAATACCCTATCACCATGGGGAGCCAACCCGTGAATTTCCCTCCATCATAGTATTACCTGGACTGTGCATAATATTACCTGTACTCCAGCCGCCTGAGAGACCCGAATTCTACTTGTTTCTTGAGGAGAAATAATCTTTTTTCATATGCAAAATATCCAGAGTACCCTATATGGTGAACCCCAGCCACTTTGCCTCTGACAGACTGTATTCAGTTATTACTTGCAGTAAAGAATTATGTTTTCAAGTTCACCTGGGTGTCTGATTGCCTAAAACTGCATGAACATCATGGGCACTATAACATCTGCACCTAGACATCACCACTACAGGAGCGCCCCCAGGGGGTCATATTCCATCTCTATAAGTGCCATCTCCTGCTTTGACAATTGTTGTGGACACGAGGGCGAGGGAGATGTTTAGGGGATCAGCAACCCACTTCAGCTACTGTTACATTATATTCTGCTGCCAGTGGAACTACATATCCCAGCTGACCACTGTACAATAACTGGTACCTTCCCCCGTGGCTCACCACACTTACACAATGTATAAAAGAAATGTAGTGTGTGATAGTCTAATGGAGGGTGCAGGAGTGGTAAAATGTTGCTGGACTGCTTCTTTAAAAAGGTCTGACTTGTAATATATCATTTCTAATACTGAGAGTTGTTTGCGTGAGCATTAAAGGTACAAAGAGATAGTTTGCTGTATCTGTCATTAACAACATATAGAAAGTTGTCCTTACAATGTGTATTGTTGTTTTGGCCTGTGGCCAGAATGAGCCCCTCCTGTGTGAACAATCTACAAAACCAAATAAAGAAGGAGGTTTCAGGCTCTTTTGTATCAGATATGTATCTAGAATAACCATGCTATGTTTTTTTATTATGAATTTATTAAAGTTAGTACAAGTACATATAAATTCAATACATAGCATTATATATAAAAGGATACATATACATCATTTCATTTTATTTTCATACAGTGATCAGTGCTCATGAAGAAAAGAGACATTTAAAAATTCCTAGTAGGGTAATAAATCCCTCCTAAATGGGTATTGTGACTATCAAAGGTGGAAAGTCTGTATTTCTGAAAGTCTCTGTAATCCTAGTTATAATGCAGGAAAAAAGGGGTAGTAGGCATTTTTACCTCCCCTGAGAGGAGTGAGTCAGATTTAGTGAGTAACCTTCAACCTCATGTGTTGATGTGTGAGTCAGCATTGGGCTGCTGTCCAAATTTTCTGACATCACACACCACACACATGGGAGAGCACCCACCTCAGACTTCCCCTATAACTGCATATACATGGTTTCTCTCAGAGTCTAAACAACTTATTGGACTTATTGATCTTGGAGGCACACTTCCTTTTTCCCATAAGAAGAATGGGCAATGGGGATAACCAGCTCTAATGGTGAAGTTTTGACGGGGGCATCCACCGTGGGGGAACTGTCTGCCACCTATTGAACATCCCCTGGATGGGCGGGGGGATCTATATTTTGGATCTATCTGGAGGGGTTGCACCATCTGGAAGCCCTCCTTATTTGGAGTCTGGTCAGGACTTCATGGGGACCTTTTGATGGACTGCATACCCAGCCAGCAGTTATAGTGGCCAATATACCACTCTCTGGGGATGATATATAAACGGATGTAATATAAGCTATATCCAGTAATGGCAGATAGTGTCACTAAAATAAGGAATAGTTCCGCCATACTAAACTTTACCTTTGCTCAAAAAAGGTCCCACTTTATTTGGAAAATGGAACTAGTGCGCCCATACCAATACTAAAAATGGCGGAATAGTAGCTTCCGCCCTTATTGTGAGGTCATCGGTGTTCCTGAGGACACACCAGCCTCTAAGATGGCGGAAGTGATACTTCCGCCCAAAGTAGTGTGTCATTGGTGAAGATCCCTGTGTGTTAGTGGCGCTCCCGCCCCCCAACGAGACCGCAGGCATCCCCATAGGCAGGATGATGTCAGGTGGCCACTGACTCTCCAGCCTGGGATTGGCCGCGGGTCGGCGTGGAGGGGGCGGAGCGGAAACACAGCACACATGGACGGAGGAGACATCACTGATATAAATAGATGCCGGCCGGCAGGTTGCAGTGGACCCCATCGATAAAGCATAGGCGAAACGCGTCTGGGGGGCATCCGGACACCTTCCCTCCTAATACCATGGGTAAGTGCAGAGCTATGGGTGGAGGGCGATCTTTGTTTAGACTCTGAGAGAAACCATGTATATGCAGTTATAGGGGAAGTCTGAGGTGGGTGCTCTCCCATGTGTGTGGTGTGTGATGTCAGAAAATTTGGACAGCAGCCCAATGCTGACTCACACATCAACACATGAGGTTGAAGGTTACTCACTAAATCTGACTCACTCCTCTCAGGGGAGGTAAAAATGCCTACTACCCCTTTTTTCCTGCATTATAACTAGGATTACAGAGACTTTCAGAAATACAGACTTTCCACCTTTGATAGTCACAATACCCATTTAGGAGGGATTTATTACCCTACTAGGAATTTTTAAATGTCTCTTTTCTTCATGAGCACTGATCACTGTATGAAAATAAAATGAAATGATGTATATGTATCCTTTTATATATAATGCTATGTATTGAATTTATATGTACTTGTACTAACTTTAATAAATTCATAATAAAAAAACATAGCATGGTTATTCTAGATACATATCTGATACAAAAGAGCCTGAAACCTCCTTCTTTATTTGGTTTTGTGTATCTGTCATTAGTTACACTGTAAATGTTTCCATAAGTCATTCAGTTCACAAGACAATAAAGCTGAATTATGTATCTCCATCTCTAGTGATGTTAAAAAAGGTCACCCTTAGGGTACCGTCACACCAGGACATAGGACATATCACCTCCGATTACATAGGCGATGCAGGGGCGTGGCCTATTGCCGGCGACAGTGCCGCTGTGTCGCCTAGTGTAAAGGGGCGATATCAACACCAAATATCGCCTATGAGTGGTCACCTGATTTCCCAGCACTTCTCTGAAACCAGGCGTGCACTCTTGGCGATGTGTATGTGGCGCCACTGCAAACAGGGTGGCCACATAGGGAACTGCAGCCAGGCAGAAGGTTGATAGTTTGTGCAACAAACACCCTCACAGTACACACACCCACAGGAGCACAACACCCAACCCGGAGCCCGGGACTCTAGGCGGGCAAGGGGTGGTGAGGTTTAGAGGAAAGTGGGTGGGAAGGTAGGTCAGGTGGTAGACCAGACCAAAAGGGAGAAACAAGAAGGAGTTAGGCAGTATGCCAGAGTGAGCCGAGAGGTAAAGACAAGATCAGTGACAGAAAGACACTTCTAGGGCTCCCTGGAGACGCAGAACCAAAGAGACACAGATCCATGGAGAGAAAGCTCATCCATAGCCTGCAGCCAAAGGGAAAGTGAGGACAGGGACCAGACCGGTGCTATCGGGTCTGAGGAGTATGGCAGCATTGACTGGCTGGAGGGAAAGGTTTCCCTAGGAGTACCTGGAAAGCCACACGGGTAGGAAAGAGCTGGTGATCCCTTGCAAGATAGGGACGCCTAAGCTAGGCTAGGACCAGAGTGTCGGCTCTGAGGGGGACTGAAGCTACATGCCGGCTCCCCAGACAAACCGGCGGGGAACACGGATTGCAGATCAGTGTTCCTACCACAAGGGTTGAAGGCTCAGCAACACTTTAGAGGACCCAGACTTACTGCTAATACATGTAGGGAGAAGTCACACTAAGGGACCAAGTTGCCGTCATACAACTCACATGGAAGAGTAGTGAAAGAACAAGCTGGAAAGGTTATAGAACAAGTGAAGGGTCTCAGAGCGACAGCCTGGCTGCAGTGGGTTCAAAGTGTCCGGAGTTGACTGTGAATGAGAACTACTGTACCGTGAGCTGTTTGAACTGTAAAGAACTTGCAAGTAAACCCGGTGAACCCTGCGTCAGTCTCCCGTGTATGATTCCAGGTATCCAGAACTGTATTTTACCTTTACACCCTGTCAGAAGCAGCCCCGACCTGCGGCGGTCTCATCCACTTTGTTGCAGCATCCATCCATCCTCCTGACAGAAGCACACTGCAGCGTGGGTCCTCTTTACTGACCACAATCTGTGGGTGGCATCACAACAAACAAACTATCCCTGTAAATACCTCTTTTACTTGTGAGAACCTGGGACACGGTCCGGACCAAGACCGCCGTGATATCCCCAGCAGTACCCCGGTCCAGTACCGAGTACCCCGTTCCAGTGGGCTCCACATGTACACATCGCCTCATGTAACATGGCGATCGCCGATGTTACAGGCGATGCGAGCCGTAGGCTATCTCAGGCGAAGTGTCCTGGTGTGACGGTACCCTTAGTTTACATAAATCAATTTGAATGCTGTAGAAAAATAGAGTCTACTTTGAATAAGATCCCATGTGGTTATTATACAGTGGGAACAAAAAATGAAATGTACTGTATGTAAAATATATGATAACACTATTCCAATAAAGCCATTCCAATGCATATTCCCTATTACGCTCTTTGTGAAAGAAAACTCAAATAATTCTAATTAGCAAAAAAAAAAACATTTTTTTAACTTCCCTTGTACACAAATGTATTACTGTATATATTACTAAGAATAATGTTCAGCACACAAATTATAGGCAATATTCTTAAAGGGATTGTCCAGTCAGCAGTGGCTTTTGAATCTTCACAGTGCGTGTCCTGCATGCTGTCAGGATGTCCGACATGTGTGTGGCGCCCCTATGGGAAGGCGCCATATGGAGGTACTGCACCCCAAACAGAAGGTGTAGTGCCTCCGTAATCATGAATATGGGGTTCTTACAGAGTCTGTCATAAGTATGCATACACTAGGCCACCTTAGGGCAGGGGACCGTATATTCAGTAGGTCCCAAGGGGTGGAGCCTAGAGTAGAGCGGGAGACCTGAGTGACAGTTAGTTTCAGTCAGCGAGAGAGGAGCAGGAGGACGGACGTCAGGAGACTGCGTCTCTGACAGGAGGGCACCTCTTCAGAGAGGGTTGACCCAGACACTGGAGGGGACAAACCAGGACCGGTTGGAGATGGCTGGGGAGTCCGGGGTCAACACCGGCAAACTGGAGCCGAAGCAGTCAGTCTGTCTATCCCTTACTGCAAACTGACAAGCTGTGGGACCGACAAAAGGAAGCCATAGCGCCACGGACTGAATCCCTACCTCAGTTCCAAATTGGGTCCAGGACACTTTAGGGAAAGGACCAAATTCCGGTGGGGGGAGGATTATCTTGCTGTCGCTCCCATCCGTACCGGTAAGGAACCAACTGTACCTAACAGTAACAGACCAGGGGACTGGCGAAAGGGCTCTTAGTGTGGTTAAAGAGAGTTAAATAGGAACCCAGACCCAGAAAGCTATTACAAAAGGGACCACCGACAGACTCTGTAAAGACACCTCAAAATCTGTGGCTACGTCCCCGATAAACCAGACTGTACTCTGTACTTCATCATCAGCCCGGTACAAGTAAAGAACTTCTTGAGCTGATCTGGTGTCTGTACTCCATTCCTCCACCGCCCGGAGGGCTCCCACAGCATCAAACCGGTGAGGACTTCTACTCCTCTCATCTACCCCCGCTGCCCTGAGGTAAAGCTCCACCTGTGGGGAGCTGTACTACTCTGAGCTGCACTTTCATCACCTCAGCGGCCGGCTGCAGCGCTGGTATCCACATTACCAGGTACCACAGGTGGCGTCAGGTTACCGTTTCCTCATCCATCATCATCATCCCCCACCATCCCCGCCATTGAGGGTCCAGGGCACGGAACCGGGGACCCACCAGCCGTGATCCCCCATCAAAGTGACCATCTGTCCTGGTATCCGAGTACCCCCTACCCTGTTGACCGACTCATGTGAGAACAGGAACAGAGGCACTAGTTAGAGTGTGACAAGTGGTGCCATCACAAACATTATTGTAGATATTACTCGAGGGGTCACACAGGGGCTATTCCGCAAGTTTGAAAACTGCTGCACTCGCTGACGTCACCACTCCTCATACGCGCTCTCTCTATCCCAGCAAGATATATCCACCATGTCTCACGCTATATCATGACTCTCATGAGACAGCTAGTGTTACAAGTGCTAACGCCACTGAGATTATCTCAGGTCACACAGCAGGATTCCCTGCTGCATGATGCCCGCTGTGTAACCTAAGACAACCTCCGGGAAGTAATTAGGATATTTGAGGTTCATGAGCAGACCCGGAAGCAGGGTGGATTTGATTTAAATCTAACTGATTTAAATCACGATTTAAATCACTAGTCAGTAAGGCTTGATTTAAATCAGTGATTTAAATCAAAGTTTCTACCTAAACTAGTTCTTGCTACTTTAACATGCAAGTAGATGAAGATTTTTAGAATCACTTTTTATATTACTTTTTTCTCCCCAGTTTAATGGGTTAATCATTCATATTTGGACTCCACTGTTCTGTTGTACTTAGGAAGGAGAAAAATAATCCTGAGCTTAATAACAATTTAAATAGATTTATTCAACTGAAACAATAACAACATTACAGCATAAGTTATTTGCTTAAACAAACATCCATGTTTGTTAACTAATTTGGCTAAACAAAATATATATATATTTAAGAAACTTAGACTGTCAGCCCAGCCGACACATGAAAAGCTTAAATACTACTGTCCCTGCTGTCCTCTGTAGCTCACTTGTCGTCATCTTCATCATCATCTTCTTCTTTGTTCCTATTCATAATCTGGAAAAGAAAAACAAGCTTTCCTGCTTTATTGGGTCCCAACCGATTTCTCAATTTAGAATGAATGAGTCCAAAGGAAGAGAATATTCTTTCAACGACTGCAGAAGAAGCTACTGCTGTTAAAAGTGAAATCATTACTTGAACAGTCTCTAAATCCAAGCGCTTAAGTGACTTCCACCAGTTTACTGGTGTGACCTTCCTTAAAATATCTTCAGCAAACATATATTTCTTGAATGGTTCCCCCTTAGCTCTGAAGTTTATTATAGTTGGCATTAAAGATGGATGATTGCTGGATACCCATGTCATAGCTAACTCCTCTTCCTCAGCACTTAGGTTTTGACCCCGATATTGGATATTGACAATATTTGCCAAAAAATGAGCTGGAGTCAGTGCTTGTCCCATTCGTTTGCTTACTGCTTGTAATTTAAATCTGTCCATTTGTAGTTCTGTTTTTAAGTGTTCACTCAGTTCCTTCCAAATTTCAACAGCATCCGCAATAAAACAGCTATTTTTCTGTATTTTGTTTAAAGCTTGAGAGATGGGTTTCAGGAAGCTCAGCATATGTTCAACATTTCTCTTAAGCCCAATGTTGAGGATTTTGGCCGTGACAGTGCCATCTATTTTATCTCGATTTTCTTCACAAAGTGTCATCAGAATAGGCCAGTTTTTGATATACTGCTCAAAACAGTCCACCACAGAGTTCCATCTAACATCTTGTGGGAGCGTTAGCTTGGTTCCACCCATCCTTTTCAGAGCTGCTGCAGCAAAATGATTATTACGGAAGTATTTAGCAATTTCAACAACGTTAGCCTTTATTTCTGGAACGCTTAAGTCTTTGGCTAAGAGGTGCAGCAAATGAGCACTGCAACCATATGTTATTAGCAGCTTTGTAATCCCTCCCTGCTCTTCTAAATCTCTTCTCATCTTGGATACGTTTGCAGCATTGTCTGTGACCAAACTGCGTACTAGACATTTGAATTTTTGTTCACATGTCGTTATAGCTTTTACTGCCACTTCTTGTAAGTATTCTGCTGTGTGTGCATTTCCTGACGTATCGGTTGTTTGTGCAAGGAAGACTTTACCTTCTTCTGTTGTTATACAAGCACATACAATAGGATCATTGTGAACATTACTCCACCCATCAATACTTAGGTTAACAATTTTACCCTCCAGAGCTGTTGCACATTGCTCCATTTCTCTGTCATACACTTGATCCAGCAGTTTCCCTGCAACATCAGCTCTGCTGGGTGGACTGTATCCTGGTCTCAGTGACTGAACCATATTAATGAAATGTGGGTTCTCAGTCAGACGGAAAGAAGAGTTCGCATAAATAAACTGGGCAATTTTTTCATCAATCAACTCTTTTTCTAATCTGCTAGTTCTTATCACAAACCTATCTATGGTGGTTCCAGGAGGTAAAGGTTTTTTCTTCCTTTTGGGTGATGGTGATATGTGGCTGTCGGTGTCTGATGATGATGCTGCTGCTAATGAAGCACTATCCTGGATGGATAACTCTGAAACTGTAGAACAGGATGATGGTGATCTTGGAGGTGGATAGTTTCCAGAATCCATGAATTCCCCTAAACAAAAAAAGTCAATGCTGTTATTTTATTGTTTATTATACAATTTCTGCTTATTGTACACAACACATCACAGCCCCTGCCCCAAGAGGAATATTTGTTTTTCTTCATAACTGTACCAAATGACAGTAACATGCAGTAATAATAAGAAATATAATTTTTCTCACACATGACAGTTCAGTCTTTAGAAATAGGATTCAATAAAAATGTTTACCAACCTGAAGATCCTGCCTGTTCAGAAGTGTTTCTTTGGTCATCTTCATCACCGCACTTCTCATGATGTTGCCTCATTCGCGCCACCAGGCCTTGCATCTCTTTGTTGCATCGTTTGCATTTTGCACGCATGCCTGCCTTACCGATAGGCGAAGGAGCTTCATTAAAATATTCCCAAACGGGGCGTGGCTTGGAAGCTGATGGCGCTGGTCACACTTCCCTGAGCTCCCGGCTGTGACCCGAGGACAATCGGCATTTAGAGCCTCAGCAGCCCGAATTCCACAGCGGTTTGCCTCCTGAACCCTCCAAAAGATCATCCCGCCGGAGGGGAGACACACCAAAGGTGACAGACTTTTTCTCGCCAGAGCGGTCCCAGGCGTCTCCCAGCATGGCGCCCTCGTCTCCTCGCTCCACACAGGCTGCTTCCCCTACAGCCCCTCGCACACCTAGAGGAGCGGAGGCGGGATCTCCTGGAGCTGAGGGGGACGCTCTGGTCACTCGGTCTTTTCTGACCGCAGTGATGGGCACCTTGAGGAAATCTATCCAAGAAGACATTCGCACTATAGTGGGGGAGATGAGGGAGGATCTAACAGCTCTTGGTGAACGGACCCACCATCTTGAAGAAAAAATGGTGGAATACGCCTCAGCACACAATGACCTGGCGGACGACTACACCACGATGGCGGGGGATGTGAAACAGCTCCAATTAAAGGTGTGTGACCTGGATGATAAGTCCAGAGCGGCAAACCTCCATTTCAGAGGCTTCCCTGAACGAGGAGCGGAGGAAGATCTAGGTGAGACGATTTTACAATTCCTCCAAGTCCTGCTGCCAGACCTCCCAAACCCACAAGCCTCCATTAACAGAGCCTTCCGTCTCCCTAAACCGACGCATGTACACCCTTCCCTGCCGAGAGACATTCTAGTACTCTTCACATCAGTGGCGGCTAGAGACAATATTATGCGTACCATGAGGAATGCGGCATCTCTCCCAGACCCCTATGCAGCCATTGCAGCTTTCCCGGATCTCTCTCCGGGGACCCTCGCTCGCCGGCGGGAGTTTGCGCCCCACTGCAAAATCCTGAGAGACAGAGGCATTGCATATTCCTGGGGGACGCCTGTTCGGATTAAATTTCGCTACAAGGGGACCAACCATCTTTTCATCTCTCCTACACAGTTAAGCAGAGCTTTGCGTCAATGGAGGCTCGTCGAGACATCGGAGGGCTCGCCACCGGCTGAACAGGGTTGTCAGCGTAAACCACAGTCGGAGGGACGCCCCTCGTCTTCCCCTCCAGCGTTGAAAAAGATAAGTTGACTATGTGACTCACTGGAATTTTTCTACTTAGGCTTCGTTCCTCGGCCACTACCAGGCCCTCTAAGGGAGACTTTTCCATAATCATTCTCTCTCTCTCCGTTGGAGAGAACTGTGTCCCAGCCAGACATGTGCTCCTCTTTGGGCTCAAGTGAGGTGCTACTTGTCCTTCTGGCCTGGGCAGCAGGTTTTTTACTGCCTGCGAACCTTTGCCCCCATCTGACGGAGGGGTCCCTAGTGGGCCTGTGCTTAAGCGCTTGTTTACATTTATGTTATGTTGTTTTCTTTTCCTGTGGCCTTTGTCTCTTTCTCTGTTTTCACTATCTATGTTCTTTTTCCTCTTTTTCCCCCTCTCCTTCTCCACTCCCCTCCCTATACGGCGGTGCATGGCAATATTTCTACGTAAATGGTTTATAGACGTTGGTAAGCAAATATGAAAATTGTCTCTTATAATGTTAGGGGGCTTAATTCCCCCTTTAAACGCTCGCTTCTCTGGAGGGATGCTCTCAAATTGAAGGCGGACATTCTCTGTCTTCAAGAGACACACCTCCTAAAGGAGGATAACCATAGAGTTTAGCATCGCTTCCTCCCGATGAGATACTTTGCTAACGCTTCTACAAAGAAAGGGGGCGTCTGCATACTTGTCAAGCACTCTGTAGATTTTACGCTAGTCAATACCCTGACAGACCCCGCGGGTAGATTTCTAATTCTGTCTTGTATGGTGGGGGGAAGGGCAATGACTCTTGTCTCGGCCTACGCCCACTAACGAGGGCCAGGTGCGGTTCCTCCGTGCTCTCCTGGACAGGGTGGCTCCTCCCACCCCTGGCTTTAAGATTGTTTGTGGAGACCTAAATCTGGTCCCTGATCGGACTCTGGACTGCTCTGGAGGGGCACTGGGGAGGCCTAAGGAGGCGTCCCATGTCATTCGGGAGGCTCATATGCACGACCCGTGGCGCTACCTTCACACCACTGAGAGGGATTACTCCTTCTTATTGCACAGGCACAGGTCGTACTCCAGAATTGATTACTTTCTGGTGGACGATAAGACTCTCTCGGCCTGTGCCTGTGCGGAGGTGGGACTGATCACCTGGTCTGACCATGCCCCGGTGTCCCTCGAGATTGCTCTGGAGGCTCGTCTCTCCCCTCCGAAGTCATGGTCACTTGATAGATCTCTTCTGGCGGAGCCGGGTCTTGTGGAGGAGGTGAATGCCCAGCTTGTTGAGTTCTTCCAACTCAATGATAATGGAATGGTTTAGGAGGAGATCCTCTGGGCAGCCCACAAGGCCTTTGTCCGGGGGGTCTTTATCCAGAAATCTGCAAGACGGAAAAAGGCCAGAGAGGGGGAGAGGGAAGTCCTTCTCTCCCAGCTCCGGAGCCTGGAAGACGTAAATAAATGTGCCCCCTCTCCACAACTAACCGCTCAGCTGACATCCACTAGGCTCAGACTTCGTGCCCTTCTTCTCTCCTGCCATGAGAAACTCTTACGCTCATCCAGAACGGCTTTTTACGAGTCTGGGGACAAAGCTGGCGCCCTTCTGGCTAGGCGTTTGAAGAAGAGGGAGGTCCGCTCTGCAATTGAGAAAATGAAAACTCACTCGGGTAACGTGGTTAGGAGTCCAGATGAGATAGCTGCAACCTTCCAACAGTTTTACTCTAAGCTGTATAACCTAGCTGATGACCCTGCCACCCCCCAGCCTACTCCTGCCCTGATTGGGCGCTTCCTTGAGGACTTGGACCTCCCCTCTGTCCCTCCGGCTGACATGGAGCGGTTGAATGACTGCTTCACTCTGTCGGAGGTGCTGAGGGCTATTAGAGCGGCTAAAGCTCATTCGGCCCCGGGCCCGGATGGCTTGCCAAATGAGTATCTGCGCTCCTTTGCAGATGCTTTGGCCCCATTCCTCTTGCGGACTTTCCATCAGTGGCGGGAGACGGGACGGATCGCCCCCTCTCATCTCCAGGCCACGATTGTTACCATTCCTAAATCTGGAAAACCTCCAGACCTCCCAGAAAGCTACCGCCCCATCTCCTTATTAAATTGCGATCTCAAGATATACGCACGGATCCTCGCAGCTATGCTGATGGAGGTGGTCCCAGGTTTGATTAAACCGGACCAGGTGGGGTTTGTGGCCGGCAGGCGAAGGATGGGACTAGGAGGGCGATCGACTTGATTCGGAACCTGGAGAGGAGGGGAGCCCCCGGTGTATTCCTGTCCTTGGACGCGGAGAAGGCGTTTGTCAGGGTACACTGGGGGTATTTGGAAGCCGTTCTTCGGAGGTTTGGCCTTTCGGGCCCCTTCCTCTCGGCTATCCTCTCCCTCTACTCTAACCCCAATGCTAGGGTCCTCGCCTCTGGTTTCCTTTCGCCTGCCTTCCGGATTACAAACAGCACCCGCCAGGGATGCCCCCTCTCGCCGGTCATATTTGCTCTGGTGATTGAACCTCTAGCTGAGAAGATTCATTCCTCCCCTGAGATACGGGGCATCCAGGTTGGAAGAGAGGAACACTCCATCGGCCTGTACGCTGACGATGTCCTTATCACGTGCACAGACGCTTTGACCTCCCTCCCCGCGGTAGTAAACATTCTAGAAAATTACGCCTCTGCTTCCTACTACAAATTAAATGCTTCTAAATCTGAAATTCTCCCCATTAATATCCCAAAGTCGGAGATCGCGTAACTTTCTCAGACCCTTCCCTTCAAGTGGGCGCGAGAGGGAATTACGTATTTAGGTATTACACTTGCCCCCACCACGGCTCTCATGATCCGCCTCAACTACAACGATCTATGTTCCAAAATCTCAAAAGATGCGGCCTCCTATAGCCGGGCATCCATTTCTTGGATTGCAAGACTGCACGCTCTCAAAATGTTAATGCTCCCAAAAATTATATACACTTTTCACTGTGTCCCCCTAGGGGCTCCTAAAGATCTTTTGTCTAAATTACAATCAGTGATCAACTCCTTTATCTGGGGCAATAAGACCCCGCGGATATCTCGGGAGATTATGTACCTCCCGCTCCACGCTGGGGGGATGGGTCTCCCTAGTGTCTTTGCTTATCATAGAGCGACGATAGTAGAGGAGGCTCGGGCCTGGTGGCGTGCTCCCCCCCACTTGCGCTGGCATACGATTGAGTCCGATCTCCTGGGGGGCTCCTCGTTGCGGGACTACCTGGTGGCAGAGACTCTCCGCCCAAATAGTCGGGGGACTCCGCAGGACTCAGTCCAGACCCTCCTGTCCTACTGGAGTGCGCTCCCCCGTACCTGGACGAGGCTCCCCCCAGAGGAAGTCTGTTTCAGCGCTCTGAAGATTCTACTCCCGTTGACTAACGTCCGTGTCTGGAGGGAGGCGGGAATGACGTGCCTGGGAGATCTTTTTCGAGGTGGCTGCATGCCCACTTTTGAGTCCCTTTGTGACTCTCTCCCAGTTTGCCGCTCTGCGTTCCTACAGTTTTACCAGCTAGAACGCCTCCTTCGGAGCAATCAGACTGTTCCTAGCTCTTCCCCCTCTCGTGATAGACCTCCCTTCCTGAAATTTGTTCTCTCAGCGGCCCCCAGACTTAAAGGTTTGTCCTTAATTTACAGAGCCTTGGTGCTGGAGGGGACGGACCAGAAGCTCCCCTACATGCGATTATGGGAGGGGGATCTTGCCTTTACCTCTCAAATGGAGGATTGGCACTGAGCCTCTTCTGAGGTGGCAAGGTCCACCAGATGTGTGAATCACATGGAGAACTTGAAAAAGATCCACCTTAGGTGGTATCTTTCCCCACTTCGGGTCTCCCGCTTCGCCCGGGGAATTTCTCCCCTCTGCTGGCGTCAATGCGGAGAGACTGGGACACTTTCGCACATGTGGTGGACCTGCCCGAAAATCTGGCTTTTCTGGAAATCAATATCCGCTCTGGTACAGACAAAAACGGGTCTCGGCCGGGACCACCCCCCTCACATGGCGGTCTTAAATCTGGGTATTCATGAGTACCCAGCACCCATCAGAGGTGTTATCTCATATATCCTGATAGCGGCCCGTCTCTGCCTGGCCGCTCACTGGAGAAACCATCTCCCACCTACCTTCTCAGAAGTGGTGCAGAAAACAAACTGGATATTTCACTAAGAGTACTCTCTTGCTTTGGACAGGCCCACCAGGGCTTCGGTTTTGCATAGATGGGACATTTGGGCGACTCATCCACAGGCAGCCCCAGTCCCTCCCGAGATGCGAGCTACCTCCTATCCCTCTAAAGGAGAGTAGGGCCACTTTGGACCCCTCTCCCTCACTCTGTTTTTGCTTTGCCGCCTACTAACCTCACCCCCCCTTCTTTCCCCCCCCTCCTTCCCTTCCTCCCCTGTTCCCCCCCTCTTTAGTTCCCTCTCTCTCTCCCCTTTTCTCTTATCCCCCCTCTAATATTCAACCCCCTTATTCTCTGTTTAACTTCTGGTTTCAGCCTCTTTGATATTGTGTCTGTCTTTTGTTATCGGAGTCTTACGTCCGACCAGTTTTGAACATTATATGTTTTTTGTCCTTCCACCTGGTTGTCTGTTTGATTTTGCTTGTTAAAACCTTCAATAAAAATTTATTGGGAAAAAAAAAAAAAATATTCCCAAACTGGGTCTCTTTTATGGCCTGCTGCCATTATAAGGAAAGAATGTAATAAACCTCAGATCGTACACACAAACAGATCCAGACTTGTCTGTCTGTGGCTATGCTGCAGTATTGTGCTCAAAGTTTCACTTTCATTTTCTTGTCTGCTTGCCCTTCCTCCTCCTCACACTTAGATTCACATTCTTCTTGTGTTGTGCAGATCTATTCCACTCCAAACAATCAGAAACATATTGTCTAACTTCTTGGACTTGGCACTGAAGGGGTTGATTCTGTATTCATAGGTTTGTAGAACAATAGGATTAAGGTCTTTTTCTCAACTCTGTTCATGTTGTAACATTTTTGCAGTGAAGAAGAGGCTGGGACCTCTGCGGAGTCAAATTCAGTTTTGAGAACTGCGTAAGTAAAGCGAGCGTCTGTGATAATATAGGAGAGAAACTGCCCACTAATCCTACAGAAACCTCTGGAAGAGCATGGCATTGTGAATGTTACACATATACAGCCTTTATTCTAATGAGTTAAACAACTCAGCTTTATCTCATGATGGAAGAACCTTTGGATGGTAAAATATTTTCCTCAAAAAGCAGTTTATTGAAAAAAATCCAATTTAAAAATAAAAAAATCCGATTTAAATAAAAAAAATCCGTTTTTTTTGGATTTTTTTTAAAAAAAACATTGATTTTTATCCACCCTGCCCGGAAGGCATGGGTGATCTAGTAGTGTAGGGATGATGTTGTGCATAATGTAAAATGGTTGGGAGTATGTCTGTGCAGGCGGGCTTCATGAAAATGGTTTTAGCTGTGTTTGGCATGCTTATGGGGTTCTTTGAAAGGAGTTTTCTAGGCATTAATTTTGCGCATCACTCATTAGATTTGAATATGAGGTTGAAATATGTTGGACCAAGCCAGAAGCCATCAGTCTGTGAAGCAAAATTCGTTCTTGTATTAACAGAATCCAAATCTTATACTCCAAAAAGTTTTGAATATGCAGAGAATAATGGTGTTATCCACCTCCAGCCGGAGAGAGTAATCCATATTCATCATGTTTTTGACTCATTATACAAATTCCTGTTCCTTAGTATTCATACTAGCCTGCACCCTATCTCAAAGTATATATTTATACCCAAATAAGGGGCGATGAGAATGAGGGCAGTAATAATGTGATAAATCTGTACTCCTCTCACACACGTGAGCGATCCGGACAGATTAGATACGACCTGTAGGATCTGCTGTGTGTATTTCAGTCGGGTGGACTGATTTACAGACTCACTAGCGACTTCGCAATTCCAATTCGACGGTCGTGGATTGTCTCTGTATTATTGAGTCATCATATGTCGTTGATCTCTTCAACGGAGCGGTATAAGGGGAGCTCATGAACAAATGATCCAAGCACTGTAAAGATCACGTCTCACACAAGGAGCACAGCGATTGCTGCAATGTATATAACGATGTTAGGGATCGCTGTTACGTACACTACGTTCGCAAGTCGTCTCGTTGGTGAGTTAAGTAGTCAGAGGTTCCAGCCCTTCAGCAATGATATCGGAAATTATAACTAGATTCCTAAAGTTGGATTTCACTCTCAGGTCGTCTAGTATTAGAGTATATTGGTCGTTGTAATTATCCTAAAATAGCGTATACAGTATTCATGGCATTAGCAATGACAAAAAACATTACAACAGATAAATTGAAGATCAGCGATCTCACAGCAGGGGCCTGATTGCTGCTAAGTGTCACTCATAACAAGATCGTTAGCGAGATCGCTGTTACGTCACAAAAGCTGTGACGTTACAACGATCTAGCTAACGATCTCGTTATGTGTGACGGGGCTTAAGTGTAGGAAAGCTGTAGGTTCAGTGCCCTTCCATTGCACTTGTGACTTATTAGCATACAATTTCAACTAAGAATTTCTCTAAAACAGCTAAATGGATTTCTACAACAAAGTAGTCTACAAATAGTTAAATGATAGAGTATATTATCAGAGTGTGTGTAGAGGAAAACCTATATATATTTAAATATTAATTCTTTATTTATGGCACATTAGAAATGGTACATAACCCCAAAACATTAAAACAGATAAAAAATAATGAAATAAATATGTTAATAAATATTGAAATAAATACATTAACAATTACAGTCAGCATACCAGTGTCCACAATTTCTCCCCCAAAAATGAATAAAGTTATATTTCATAAATAAGAGTAGATTTAAAATAACAAAACAGGCAGATTCAATAATATTTATGGAGTTAACCCTATTAAAATCCCTTCCTGATCTATAACGTATATGTATGTCGTAGTTCGCTTACCACCCTTTCATGCGCTGTACTCGCATCATTCCCTGTGTATGTCAGCTGATCTGATCAGCTGACATATGAAGCTAACAGCACCGACTGGCATCGAAGGCCCCATGATGCGATCACTGGACCTGTGATGACCCCGGATGCTGTCTAGAATCACTTAGCGAGTGTCGGCATCCACATACAGTGATGATATCTCCTGAGTACAGACATGCAGCAGCTCATCTGCACACAGAAGTGATCAGAGTGTGCAGTGCTGAGACCCACAAGGGTGCAGTGTAAAATAAGGAAAAAAAAAACTAAAAGTTCAAATCATCCCACTTTTTCCCCTTTGAAAATAGAACTATTAAAGAAAAAACTAAAAATACATATATTTGGTATTGCTGCATTCAGAAGTACATAGTGGACTCTCCGAAGGCTAAGGAACTATATAGTGTCAAGAGGAATTGCAAGGTAGTCGCTCAGAGGACACGTAGTCACCTGTATTTTGGGACTTGTAACCACCGGACACAGTGTCAGTGAGGAAAGGGCAACACGGAAGGCCATATTCCCTGTGTCTCAGCAGAGTGGACCCGGATTACTTGTGAGCTGGCCAGGGTGTAATCCTGGTGAATACAGTACCCCGGCTAAGTTGTGTCTGCGCTGGACTTCAGTAAAGGTGACCATTAAGAACTTTAAGAACCCTGTGTCTGTCTACTCTTTCCTGTGCCTTTCTACACACCTGCTCCTTCAGCTACAACCCCCACCATCACTACATCACCAACATTAGCCCCCAGGGGCCCACTCCATCTGAGGAGAGTGCCCCAACTAGCTGCTTCAACATCTATCCCCTTGGGACTACTATATGCAGCGCTTGTCATCCCTGACCAGAAACCTCAGATGGCATCACAACAAATTTTTCCCCTTTAAATCTCCCTTTAACATGTCTATTATGGGCAACAACCTCTGGGACCACCACCGTGACTAATGAACTGCGTGACCCCGGATGGTCGAGTACCCCGGCCCAGTGACTGTGACAAGGGTTCATCAGGAGGCAGAATTCTGTTAGGGCCTGAATTGCCCTCTATGTAAAGGTAGGGATATACAGGGAATACTAGGGTGCCAACCTCTGCAAGTTAGGAAGGGAATACTTGGTTATCAAGTGCTATAAGTAGGGTTAATTGCATAAATATTAACACATTTTTCTATATAATAGTTTATGGCAGCACCATATACTGTACTGCTCCATCTACCTATGTTGTTATTATAAATCCAACCTTTATTTATGTGGTATACTTTTTTCATTGATTGCCTGGCCAGAAATTGTGGACACTGGTACACTGTCAATAATTGTCAGAGTATTTATTTTAATATTTACCAATGTATATTTCATTATGTATTGCCTATTTTTTGTCTTGGGGTTATGTATTTTTTGAATGTGTTATAAAGTAAAAGTATTCTACCCCTTCACAACCTATGATGTATAGGAACATCATAGACCCCCTGCCTCTTTTGTTGGGAGCTCACGCAATGAGCTCACATCATCCCCAACACGTCAGCTGATCTGATCAGCTGACATGTATAGCCAACAGCACAGATCAGATCAGAAATCCCATAGGCACTGTTAACCCTTTACATCACACTGTCAATCACTGATAGCGTGATGTAAAGCACCACTGCCGGGAAAGCTCCATTCCCCGCTGACATCAGAGGTCTCGTGATGCAGTTACAGAGCCTCAATTGCTATGACAGCCACTGATCCTGTGAGTATCTCAAAAGCTGTCATGACTCACTTGCTATGGATGCCCGGCAAATGCCTGCATCTACAGAAAATGATTATTTTCTCCTGTTTACAGTCGTACAGCAGCACAGCTGTGCACAGGAGAAGCGATTGGAGTGATTAGCACTGAGGCTTTCTAAGGGGCAGTGTAAAATAAAGTAAAAATAAAAAACGTTTTTAAAAATAAGAAAAAAACTGAAGAGTTTGCATTTTTGCCCCATTGATAATAAAACTATTTTAAAAAATTACACATTTTTGGTATTGTTGCATTCAGAAATGCCCGATGTATTAAAATATAAAATCAATAGCCAGATCTGTAAACTGCGTAACAGAAAAAAGTGAAAACACCAGAATTAGTTTTTTGGTAACCTTAATATTGTAATACAATGTAATAACAGGCTATCAAAACATCACATCTCCTCAAAAATGTTATCATTCGAAACGTCAGCTCAAGCCACAAAAAACTAAGCCATCACACAGCCCCAGATCCTGAAAAATGAGAATGCTACGGGTCACGGAAAATGGCGGCAAAAGTGCAATTCTTTTTCTTTAATAACTTCTGGATTTTTTTTCACCACTTACTTTTTATATAAAAGTAAAAGTATACATGTTTCGTGTCTTCGAACTTGCAAAGGCCTGAGGCGGCGCTGAGCTTCAGCACCTGGCATCCGGCTCCCAGGTGCGGCTCCGGTGTGATCTGGCGCCATAGACCCCCATGTTAGGGGGTGCTGGATCACACTGGACAGGGATAATCCGGGAGCATCCGGGAGGATCAGCTTTTTTTCCCCGGATACAAAAATGCTGCATGCATTGTGCCCGGGAGAAAAATCCGAATTCTCACAGACTCTCCCGGACAGATAAAAGCCGGATGGTAGATAGTATGCTATGGGGCCGGATGGCAGCTATGGAGCCTAAATCTGGTCCGGGGCTGTCAAAGTCACCCCTGACAGCCCTGGATCGGATTTCAACGTGGTGTGAAGCCGGCCTAACACTTTCTACAAGGAAGGTATCAAATTTGTCAGCATAAAAGTGCCTTTACATATATGCTATTATTCAAACTGCTAGGTTAAACTCAGCACATAACTTTGTAGGGTACATAATCCCTATTAAAACTGCACCTCTAATATTCTAACTGTTGCCTCATTCTGCAGAATCTGAAGTTTAATCAGACATGCTCATTGGGATTCTCAATACACCCCTGGCATGGCCGAGTTGCTCATTGCACCATTCTGCACCCTGGTTTACATGTCCATGTCACTCTCACTCATGATTAACAGCACTGGTTCACTGAGCTTCATCTCCAATGATTGCTCCAGGCAAGACATCACTTTCTCATATATGCCAATACAAGAAAAAAAGGATATTTTAAGAAATAAATACTTGTCTGCCAAGTTAATAGTTATTAAACAAGACATGGGATCTTACCTTTGCGGTGGCTCTGGCTCGAAACTCTGGGCAGCCATTAATAGGAATGGTTTCATGCATGTATTGGTAGACCTGAAAATGTTTATAGGACATAAAATGAGCAGCATTAATAAAGAGATTGTGTAATTTAGACTTGTAGAATGTCATATGACTGATTTTCATTATCTTATTGAAAAGTGGTTTTATTTAATATACTGTCACTTACAATTAGTTGATGGCATATCACTAAACAGTTTTTTCATTTACTGATCATGGGTGTCTGACTGCCAGTAGTTCCAGAACCATTTGTTCTGAGTAATTGTCCCATAGAGTGGACTCACATCTACTATAATCTTATGACATATCCAAATAAACCATGATAACATTAGGAGTCAGCAATACCCTTGTATGGGTTACTTATAACCATTTATAAGAATCACATTAAATAATATCATTTCTGTATTCTATATAAAATAATTATATTTCTAGATTGTCGTAAAAATTGATGGTTGATAATAATAATAATTACCGTATATACTCGCGTATAAGCAGAGTTTTTCAGCCCAAAAATTGGACTGAAAAGTCCCCCCCTCAGCTTATACGCGAGTCAGTGCCATTATACAGGCCACCCTCACAGTATGGTGCCCCCTCCCCTCACATTATGGCCCCCGCATGCAGCGCTGAGCACATACATTACCTGGCTATCAGCTGTCACCCTCCGGAGGTGGATCGTTCTCCTGGCTCCGGGCTGCATCTTCACCTGTGTCTTCCTGCTTGTCACGTGACCGGCCGGGGTCGCAATGACATCTCGCGATGAGCCCCGGCCACAAGCAGGAAGACACAGATGAAGATGCAGCCCGGGGCCAGGAGAACGATCCACCTCCGGAGGGTGACAGCTGATAGCCAGGTAATGTATGTGCGCAGCACTGCATGTGGGGGTCATCCTGTGAGGGGGGAGGGGCGCCATACTGTGAGAGGGGCCTGTAAACCATCACTGCTGGGCTGTATACTATGCTGGGGACCTGTACACCATCACTGCTAGGGCTGTATACTGTGCTGGGGACCTGCTGTATACCATCACTGCTGGGGCTGTATACTATGCTGGGGACCTGTACACCATCACTGCTGGGGCTGTATACTGTGCTGGGGACCTGCTGTATACCATCACTGCTGGGGCTGTATACTATGCTGGGGACCTGTATACCATCACTGCTGGGCTGTATACTATGCTGGGGACCTTTATACCATCACTGCTGGGCTGTATACTATGCTGGGGACCTGCTGTATACCATCACTGCTGGGGCTGTATACTATGCTGGGAACCTGTACACCATCACTGCTGGGGCTGTATACTGTGCTGGGGACCTGCTGTATACCATCACTGCTGGGGCTGTATACTATGCTGGGGACCTGTATACCATCACTGCTGGGCTGTATACTATGCTGGGGACCTGCTGTATACCACACTGCTGGGGGCTGTATACCTGTGCTGGGGTCCACTCTCGGCTTATACGCGAGTCAATACGTTTTCCCAGGTTTTGAGGGCAAAAGTAGGGGGGTCGGCTTATACACGGGTCGGCTTATACACGAGTATATACGGTACCGTAGGATTTCCAGGAACAATGCAACAAGACTAGTACAGCTCATTGATTGGGGAAACATAAGGCTTCTCAATTATTTAATTAATATTATCATGTTAATTAACGCTGTAATATTTGTAGTGATATAAAGGGAACCTTTCGAGTCCAATAACGCTATTAATCTGTAGGTATAGGTTTAATCATTAGGATAATATCTCTATGAAGGTGCCTGCCCGCTGTACTAATAGTGCAGCACACAGGAGAAGATTAAGGGCCACGTCACACGGTTCAATTTACTGAACGATATTGCTTAAGCGATCTGTTTTTTTGATCGCTTAAGCGATATCGTTAGTGCATCGTTTTCTTTGAAAAATCATTTGATTGTTTGATTGCAGATTTGTGAGCATGTTCACAAATCTATCGTTGGTCGGCTGGTGGACACACAGCATCGCTGCATGTGACACCGGCAGACCAACGATGAACAAGCTCCCAGCGCCTCGCAGCCTATGCTGGGAGCTCGTATGCATGGTAAACATCGGGTTACTAAGCGCCGCGCATAGTAACCCAATGTTTACCATGGTTACCAGCGTTCTCGCTGGTCACAATCGTTGGTGAGTCTGCCTGTGTGACAGCTAACCAGCGATGTGAACGATATTGTTAGCGATAGCGCGTGCATGTGATCGCTAACAATATCGTTCAGTAAATTGAACCGTGTGACATGGCCCTAACTTTATTGTACCCCAGAATCACTGGCTTTCAGTCATGCAGGCAAGCCTGAGAGCATATACAGTCACCGCTCACAGCGTAAGCATGCCCTGGCACTGACAGACACCTGGATAAACAGTACATCAGTGTAGAGGGAATGTCAGTCAAAGTGCCAGGATGTGATTATAGCAGCTTCTCTGAGTACTGTGAGCAGTGACTGTATAACTGAAAACCCCCTGTATGACTGAAAACCAACAGCTGGGCACCTTCATAATGCTATTAACCTGCAAACTAACACTATATCTGAAGGTTAATGGCATTACCAGACAAGAAAAGGTTAACATTAGGCTATTTGGAGTATTTAGTGAGTATTTTTACCTCAGTATTTGTAAGTTAAAACCAGGAGTGGAACAATCAGAGGAAAAGTATAATAGAAACACATGCACCACTTCTGGATTTATCACCCAATTCTGCTTGTGGCTTGTAAATACTGAGGTAAAACCTCAGCTAATACTTAGGGTACCTTTACACGCCGCTACGACAGGATGGATACAACCCGCTACAGGCTACAAATGTAGCTTGTAGCGTCAATATAGCCCGTAGTAGCAGTGTGTGAAGACGGGACGTGACAGCCGGCAACAGATACATCTGTTTCCGAGCACTGCTCGAAAACAGATGGCTACAAAGCCGATTGTAGCGAGCTGTATCGGCGTGTAAAGAGGCTACAGAAGGGATGTGTCGACACCAGGCAATGTACCTGGTATGTAGCTGGGGCGTGACACCGCCTCCGAGATACCGCCCCCCTTCAGCGATCATTGGTGGAAGCTCCTGCGTTACGATTGGTTGTCGCTGCATAGGGAGGCATATTTAAGGAGCTGACCAGTCACACTACACAATTGCTCGAGCGTCATGTATTAAACAGCCTCCTGCGATGCCTCGCCAATCATGATGTTCTTGCGTTGTCCTATCAGCGTACGGACGTCTCGTAATCCACAATGGTGGCACGCCTATGTGCTGTCCCTGTTGCACCAGGTCCGCCCATATTAGCTTGTTGTAGCGGTGTGTAAATGAGGTAAGGTACGCTACAGATGGCTACTTGAGACACCCGGCGATGTAGCTAGCTATAGATGTAACGTAGCGTAGCGCACCTTGTGGCGGCGTGTAAAGGTGGTGCGTTTCCCGTTTGTAACCGTTTGGCCGTGCTCGTGCACGTGAAGTAGCGGGTTGTATCCATCCTGTCGTAGCGGCGTGTAAAGGTACCCTTAGTGTTTGCATGTGGACTTAGGCTAAATTCGCATGATGAGTTTTGGTGATTTTTTCACACTGCAGAATTTCTGCAACATCAAAACACAGCGTCTAACGGGCCCGTTACATGCTACAATATCGCTACGATATGAGTACATGTCACACGCAGTGGCTTCGCTACGAGGTTGCTGCAACGTCACAAAACCGGTGACGTTGCAACAACCTCGTAGCGAAGCCACTGCGTGTAACATGTACCGATGACGAGCGATCAGCTCGCTGATCGTTGGTAAATGGCCAGGGACATTTTTCGATTGTTGATCTCCCGCTTGGCGGCCAGCATCGACGTGTGTTACAGCGGGAGACCAACAATCAACGACCTCCCGGCCGATGCCCAGCACCGCACAGTACATGCTGGGACATGGTAACCAGGGTAAACATCGGGTAACTATGCTTAGTTATCAGATGTGTACCCTGGTTACCAGCGTTCTCACTGGTCGCTGGTCATTCTGCCTGTGTGACAGCTCACCAGTGATCATATAGTGATGTCCTAGTGATCCCGATAGTTGGTCGAATCGCTGGGATATCGCAGTGTGTAATCCCGCCTTAAAGGTACCTTTACACGCCGCTACTGGAGGATGGATACAACCCGCTACTTCACGTGCACGAGCACGGCCAAACGGTTACAAACGGTAAACGCACCTCCTTTACACGCCGCCACAAGGTGCGCTACGCTACGCAACATCTATAGCTAGATACATCGCCGGGTGTCTCAAGTAGCCATCTGTAGCTCATCATCGCTCATTTACACACCGCTACAACCAGCTACTATGGGCGTACCTGGTGCAGGTCCACAATTGTGGATTACAAGACGTTCGTACGCTGATAGGACAACGCAAGAACATCATGATTGGGCAGGCATCGCAGGAGGCTGATTAATACAGCACGCTCGAGCGATTGTGTAGTGTGACTGGTCAGCTCCTTAAATATGCCGCCCTATGCAGCGACTACCAATCGCAACGCAGGAGCTTCCTCCAATGATCGCTGAAGGGGCGCGGTATCTCGGAGGCTGTGTCAGCCCCAGCTACATACCAGGTACATCGCCTGGTGTATAGACATCCCTTCTGTAGCCTCTTTACACGCCGATACAGCTCGCTACAATCGGCTTTGTAGCTATCTGTTTTCGAGCAGTGCTCGGAAACAGATGTATCTGTTGCCGGCTGTCACGTCCCGTCTTCACACGCCGCTACTACGGGCTATATTGACACTACAAGCTACATTTGTAGCCTGTAGCGGGTTGTATCCATCCTGTCGTAGCGGCGTGTAAAGGTACCCTAACAGTTCCAGCAAAATGGATGGGCTTTATAGACTTTTTTTCTTACGGTTCTTCTTTTCTCCTCAGCTTTAGCTCTTATGCGGTGCGTGTTTTAAATTCGCATCTAATCAATTTCTCTTGCTCACTGAGTGTTATGTGCAAATCTTTCCCATAGAGTTGCATTGGATGGAAAATCCACAGGTAAAAATCACACATACGTTTTCAGTGCGTTTCCATATCACCAACATTTTGTCAAAGCTTAAATAATACTCAGCTCACTGTGGGAACGTGGACTAAGGCTATGCTCACACAGACGTTGGTGCATTTTTCATCTGCACCATTTCTGCACCAAGTAGTCAAATAAGGTTACTTAAGGCCACGTCACACGCATCAATCGTATGAGCGATATTGTTAGCGATCACGTGCACGCGCGATCGCTAACAATATCGCTCACATCGCTGGTGAGATGTCACACAGACAGACTCACCAGCGATGTGGACCAGCGAGATCACTGGTAACTATGGTACACATCGGGTAACTAGGCGCCGCGCGGCGCTTAGTAACCCGACGTTTACCATAGATACCATCTCCCAGCATAGGCTCTGCCGCTGGGAGATCGTTCATCGTGGTGTCACACACCACGATGAAGCAGATTGATCAAGCGTTTATCGCTTGATTTGAGGTCATGATCACAAATCTGCGATGAACGACCACACGATTTAAAATCAAAAAATCGATCGTTTACACGCAGCGACGCCCGAAACGATATCGCTTAAGCGATCAAAAAAACTGATCGCTTAAGCGATATCGCTCAAGAAATTGAAGCGTGTGACGTGGCCTTTAGGGTAGCTTTTACACGTCACAACATTGCATGCAATTTCACTTGCAATTTGCTGGTTGCAGTGAAATCATGGACACATTGTTTTATTTTGATGCCATGTACAAATGTAACAATATGTCCATGATTTCACTGCAACCAGTAAGTTGCAAGTGAAATTGCATGCAATGTTGTGACGTGTAAAGGTACCCTTATGTTCTTGATTGTGTCCTTTTCCACATGTTTTTATCACATTTTTCAGCTGTGGGTTTTGTTTTTGTTGTCTCATACTTTACATAAAGCTACTTTGTTTTGGAAACCTACTCTTTCTTACCATTAATAAACTTTTATTGAAAAATTCTTGTGCAGGGTGTATGGGATTTTGTAATTCTACAATATTTTTAATGCAGAAAAGCAAAAACAATTATGCATTGAGGAATTTCCTTCCTTAATTCAAGTATACAGGAAAATAAAGTGCATATTCATAGTAAGAGAAATTGACATGCTGCGGATTTCAAAAGCGCACCACAGATCAGTTTCTGTAGTATTAAAATAAATTGCAAGTGGACATGACACATATACGTCTAAGGCCCCTTTCACATCAGCGTTTTTTTCAAATTGCGGCAGATGCGGTGAAAAAAACGCATCTGCCGCGATTACCGCATACCGGCTGCACTTGCGGCACGGTTGCGGCACGGTTGCGGCAAGCCCCATACAATGTATAGGCAGGCTTGCGGCAGGTGTGGCAAGTGCGGTTTTGGCACTTGCCGCAGGTGCGGCTGCGAAATAAACGTGGCTGACCGCAAGTGCAGCTGGTATGCGGTAATCGCGGCAGATGCGGTTTTTTCACCGCATCTGCCGCGATTTCAAATAAACGCTAGTGTGAAAGCACCTTAATACAGTTTGGTAGACACTTTGCATTAAAATGTTGCTTTTTTTTTTTTTTTAACACATCAGCTTTAAAAATACACCAAATGCTTACTGAGGGAACATAGCCTTGTAACCCCTAAGGGACCCGTCACACCAGGTGATGTCGTCAGAGATGTCGGCGGTGACTGGCGGGAGAGGGCACGTTTTTGGCGCCCCGCCAGCGTCGCCGTCGCATGTTTACATGTGGCGACAGCTCCGGCGACGCACTGTCGATCTGACAGGCGGCATCGCATATTATTATTAGTAATATATAAAGTAATACATTTGTATACAAGGGTAGTTAAAAAAATTATTTATTTTTTTTGATAATTATAATTACTTGAGTTTTCTTTTACAAAGAGCGTAATAGGGAATAGGCATTGGAATGGTTTTATTGGAATAGTGTTATCATATATTTTACATACAGTACATGTCATTTTTTGTTCCCAGTGTATAATAACCACAAGGGATCTTATTCAAAGTAGACTATATATTTCTACAGCATTCAAATTGATTTATGTAAACTAAGGGTACCCTCACACCAGGACACCTCGCCGGAGATATCGGTGGCAACGCAGAGGGGCGCGCACAATTTTAGCGTCCCGCCAGCATTGCCGTTGAGTGTTTACATGCGGCGATACCTCCGGCGACGCACCTGACAGGCGGCATCACCGCTGGGGTGTCTACAAACCCCAGCGGCGATGCTGTAACATGGGAGCCTGTGGCTCCCATCGCCTGTCAGATCGCCGTACCCCTGTTACATGGAGCAATGTCTACACATCGCCCCTGAGTGCTCGCCTGGTTTCAGAGCACTGATGTGAAACCAGGCGACCACTCACAGGCAATATGTAGCGCCGACATCGCCCCTTTAGGCGATGCATGGGCAATATCGGCGCCGATAGGCCACGCCCCTACGTCGCCTAAGAAATCGGCGGTGCCATCGCCAGGTGTGACGGTACCCTAAGGGTGTGTGCTCATGGTCAGGAATTGCCTTGTTTTGGATGCTGTGTCAAAACGCTGCATTGTACTGTAGCATCATGGTGGATGGGATTAGAAGAAATCCCATGCTCACTGTGCTACTCCCGACCACAGTGTGTTTTCAGCTGCAGTGCGGGTTTCCGGACTTCCACATCTTTGCACCATTTTAATTTCATGCTGCAGAGTCAGAAGAGATAACCATCTGGTGCCGTCCTACACCCACTGCAGATCATGAGTACAGGGCAGTTGTGATCTCCCTGCATGCACCCACATGAAGTCACACTACTGAATGACTTGAGCGAGGATTGAATTGCATTTCCCAGGACAGTCACGGTTCTCCTGACCTGAGCGTGACAGCTTCATGTATTTCTATGTAGCTGTCACTCCCAGGTCAGGAGAGCTGCCGGCCAGTCTGGCATTTTGATGCAATCCTCGCCCGCCTCACGCAGCTGTGTGACTCCAATCTAACATTTGTTAATATACATGCATAATTACACAAATTTCCAACCAGTGGGATATAGGACATTCCCGTAGGATGTGTCCCACTCCCCAGGAGCTACTCAAGAACACATATAAGCATGAAAAAAGAGTATGTACTCCAGTTATTATATTCCAAAATTTCATTTATGTTTCACCACAAGGAACAAGGACGAGACAGAGGTGTAAAGTGCTGTAGAACAGAAGCACACCGCAGTAATGGTTAAAAAGTTAACACAGATTACCCAAAACCCACTAAATATATACATATATCCAATTATCTGCGTATATCTTTCCACATGGGGTATTACAGGATTATAGTTAGTTTAATGGCTATTCAGCAATAAAACAATATTGCAGGCATTAAGTAGAGCACACTTATGTCCACCAATATGATATAAGGATATCCTTCACAGGTTATAGAACATACGGGGTTAAAGGTGCCCCAATTTAAAGTGCCTAGTGCCTATTGCTACTATGCCCATATGAATGACAGCCCCAAACCCAAATTATAGGGACTAAGACATCACAGAGGATACTGTAAGCCATCAATGAGGTAGGGGGTACATAATGGAAATCAAAACATTACACGGTCCGTCGGAGGCCATCTGTACCCGGTCACGAAACGCATTGGGGTTCTGTGGCCCGACGACACCCCCTCTCTGTGTGCCCTTGTACAGATGGCCACCGACGGACCGGGTAATG
Source organism: Allobates femoralis (assembly GCA_033576535.1). Taxonomy (NCBI): domain Eukaryota; kingdom Metazoa; phylum Chordata; class Amphibia; order Anura; family Aromobatidae; genus Allobates; species Allobates femoralis. The sequence goes on along the minus strand of JARQOC010000004.1, from coordinate 400,011,567 downwards.
TTTCGATTTTTGAGCGATGACGCTGATGATAGGCCACGCCCCTGCATCACCTACAAAATCGCCGGCGATATAACCTGGTGTGACGGTACCCTAAGTGACATTTTTAGTAATACCAGATTTTTTGGTCAATGTAGTAATGTCCAAATCCTGATCCCCTTCTTGTAGTAATGTCCCCATCTTGGTCACTTTCTTGTTGTAATGTCCCCATAGTGGTCCCCATCCTGGTCCCCCTCTTGTACTAATATCCCCAACCTGATCCCCTTCTGTAGTAATGTCCCCCATGCTGGTCCCCTTTTGTAGTGATGTCACCATCCTGTCCCCCATGCTGGTCCCCTTTTGTAGTGATGTCCCCATCCTGGCCCCCATAGTGTAGTAATGTCCACATATTGGTCCCCTTTTGTAGAGATGTTCACATCCTGGCCCCCATAGTGTAGTAATGTCCTCCATGCTGGACCCCTTTATTAGTGATGTCCCCAACCTGATCTGTCTTCTTTTTACACACACACACACACACACATACACACACACACATATATTCACTCACAATCACACCCACTCACACATTAACTCACCCACTCACACTCACACATTAACACACGCACTCACATTAACACACACACTCACTCACACTCACTCATGTGGAACAAAAGGGGGGGAAAGCACAACCCATGAGCGGTACCTGGTAGTCTAGTAGGGTCGTCAATAACAGATGTGGGGGGTTCGCATCTCACCTTTGGAGGTTCTGCAACCCTGCACAACCTCAGCGTATCGCAGTGGAAGGCTCCGGACTCCAGCGGTCGGGGTTTCCTCCACGAGCAGCTCCTTCTTCCAGTCAGTTGACTCGAGCAAGCCGGTCACCTGCCCCTGTGACGTTCTCGGCTACGTCACCGCAGTTCCTTTGGATTCTGTTAGCTGAAACTCTGGTTCACAGCTGTTCCTGCTGCAACCCTTGGATGCAGATATGATATTTGTACAGACGTGTGTGATTATAACAGAAGTGCTAGAGCACAGGAGGCACACGTTTAATTACCTTTAATTACCTTTAATATACCACAACGTGTTTCCATGGCGGTCCGCTGTCTTCATCAGGTAAATCCACCCGATGAAGACGGCGGACCGCCAAGGAAACGCATTGTGGTATATTAAAGGTAATTAAACGTGTGCCTCCTCTCTAGCACTTCTGTTATAAACACACACTTCTGTACAAAATCGCGCACTCTGACACCCTCGCACACTCTGACACCCAAAGGCACTCTGACACCCACAGGCACACTCACAGGCACTCAAGAGGCACTCACTCACAGACACACACACTAACAGGCACTCTCAGACACATACTCACAGACACTCACAGGCACTCACACGCACTCTCGCTCACAGGCACTCACGCTCACGGGCACTCACACTCACGGGCACTCACAGTCACAGGCACTCATAAACACAGGCACTCACAAACACAGGCACTCACAGACAGTCACAGGCACTCACTCACAGACACACACACTCACAGGCACAGACACTCACAGGCACAGACACTCACACTCACAAGTACTCACACTCACAGGCACTCACAGGCACAGACAATCACAGGCACAGACACTCAAAAGGCACTTACATTCACAGACACTCACAGGCACTCACATTAACACACACTTTTATTATCCTAACCATGCTGGCGGCGGTCCAGTGCATGGGGCCTCCGCGGTCTCCGCTTTAATATTACTTCCGGCCGCTTCACTCTGCCGCTCGCTCTGCCAGTTCAATGCAAGCCACCGTCAGCCAATGAGAGGCCCGCAGGTGACGTCAGCGTATGACGTCACTTGCGGGCTTCCCATTGGCTGATGGCTTGTATTGAACTTACAGAGCGGCAGAGCGAGCGGCAGAGACAGTGAAGCGGCCGGAAGTAATGTTATAGCGGAGACCGCGGCGGCCCCATGCACTGGACCGCCGCCAGCATGGTTATTCGTCCAAGGTGTCTGGGGCTGCACAGGGAAGCCCCAGGGGCCGCATGCGGCCCGCGAGTTTGAGACCCCTGGGGTAACCTGTGTTAACTTTGTAACCATTACTGTGGTGTGTTTCTGTTCTACGGCACTTTACACCTCTGTCTCGTCCTTGTTCCTTGGGGTGAAACATAAATGAAATTTTGGAATATGATAACTGGAGTACATACTCTTTTTTTCATGTTTATAAATATACATGCATATCACAAAAAATAACCTGCCTAGATGTATAACATCTATTTTCTGTTTCAGACCAATTATTCAAAATGGACATTTACTTTTTTAACGTAATTTTTTTTATAATGAAAGGGTATTAATTCTCCTAAAAACAACATTTTTTCAGATGCATAAGCTTATCATACCTCCCTTATAGCAGTACAGAATTCACTTTGCAGAACTTTCTTCAAAGACTGTATCTTGTGAACTGGCACCTCTCCTGAATTTTCTAACTTCTCCAACAATTCTATAGCTCGGGAAACATCTGAATAAGAAAACCAAAAACAATTATTATGCACAGGCAAGCAAATACAAAGCGCTTCACAGCAGACTGGCTCGGAGGAAAGGCGCTTACTACTGACAATAATTCCAGCAGTATAAGCAATGAGTTTCAGTCAAGAATTGTAGATTATCACTTTGCTTTCAAAATTTAAAGGGGTTATACACTATTGTCAGATATGGCTGTTTAGGCTTAGCAAATACAGTCTTCATTTATGTAGCATATACTCAATTAATATTCTGCTTTTGAGATTGTCGAAAGAAGAATGAACCAAGTTCAACTCTAATGCCTTATTCAGTTGTTTGTGAATCACATATGTGATTTTCTCAGATAAAACATGTACCCCTTAAAGTATGGTGTCCGCAAAAACTCATGGGAACTTGTCCATTTTTAATTGAAGTCCCAGATCCAAATTACCCATTCAAGTCTATGGTTCTTTGAAAATCACGGGGTACGTGTGCTGTCTGTAATTAACATTGAAATGGATGGGAGAAGTTTTGACATTTTTTAATACGTGAAAATCTCTGATGACAATAAATTAATAAATATCAGATCCTAAATCACAGATGTCTGAATGAGGCCTAAAGGGTACTTGTGGACCCTTCTGCAATGGGCCTGTCCAAAAACTGCTTGAAAATGACTCAGATAGTGCTTCAAAGACTTCTTATTTATTTCTATTGTAAAATGACTTGCTGGTCATATTTTATGCCCACTTTAGGCGGCCGTCACACGCTGAGATATCGTGCAAGATATCGCTTAAAAGCGGCAGATTAAACATCGCGTAAGCGATGTCTGTGCGTGTGACGGCCAGATACGACGAGCGATATCTGATCAAATCTCTAAATCGTGATCTGAGGTTCGGTTCTCAGATCTGACGATATCGGCCAATTAAATACGCACAATCGACACGTGTAAATTCCCGACATCACACGAAACGTGTGATTTCAGCGATGGCAAAATCCATCACGTAGGCGTGTCAGGAGTTTCCTATTGCCTGACCTCCTCAGTGGTGATTCGTGCAACGAAATGGTTTCGGATTGGCTGCTTCACCACTAGCTCGCATTGGTGGAAGATGATGAGTTGCCATTGGCTGCCCTCAAAGGGCGCCATTTTGAAAGCGCTGTCTTCAGCACCACACATAGGCGTCGGCTGCACAATATCTCCGAACTGTGCACCCAATTGCGTCGACTTGATAATCGATTCTGCGTGGTCCCCGACCCTGCTATATAGTGTCCACCTTGTCATACACCCACACAATGTTGGCGGGCGCGGCACACATAACGCGGCGTTACGCCACGGCCATGGGATATTGTTTCTTAGGTCACACCAAAAATGATGATTGGGCTGTTAACGCCGCGTAGGTCGCCTTTAAGTGTTGTAATGTGACGCAAGGGGCGGTCCAGACGGAATGAAGTTGGTTTCAGTTTCATTCCGCCTGCAAGGTGCTAGCTCCTCCCATGCACATTGCTGCTCAGTTATGGCCGCAACACGCCGCGCTGCCACGTGGGGGATGGCGGAACTAATGATATTGATAGATCATTGCGATCGATTCGATTATTGGGGCCACCACCCCCACCAGCATCCCAGGCTGCGGAACCGCAGCACAGTGCAGAAAATTCAGAGGGCCCTGCGGCGCCAGCTGTGTGTGGAGAGGGCTGTCAGGGCGATACAACACAAGATCGCCGATCTCAAATATAAGACCCCTGGCCGAATTGTAGACATCTGTGCCCGGATTGCCAGGATGCGTGGTGAGTAAATGTTGGGGCCCCACACACACCTGCACATGTCCATGTCTCTAAATACCCAGCAATGTCTCCAAACATATTCCAAGGATAGTGTGTTCCCCGCCTGCCCCCACCAATGTTTGTGCATACATCAAGCCTAAATTTGGACACAGGACTCTGGCCAAACTCACTATTGTATTGGATCACGCTACTCTCACAGTTCAATACCGCAATCAATGAGGCTGCCCAATGTCAAAAAGCCAGCATTTTACAAAACTGATCACTGCAGTTGGCTACAAAACATCCATCACAAACAACATTCACCAGGATCATTTAATGTGACTTTCAAAGATGTTCTCCCCTTGTGCATCCCCTGAACACCCCTTTGTTGGCCCCTACTGACACCTCTTGGCCACCCATGTTCAACCCTGTGTGTCATCCCCTCAAGTCCCCTGTGTTAATCCCTCTTCTTCCGTGTGTGTGCACCTAATGTCCCCCCATAACTAGGCAGCCTAGTCCCTGTTGGGCCACTTTGCTAATTCAAAATGGTGCCCTCTCAGATGTTCAACAAACACCTGCCGTTTGCTGGGGCATCATGTATTTGCCATAGGTGTGGATCCTGTGCCCAGGACCTGCGTTGATGTCCCAGTCACATATCCGCAGTTGTAAATATATAAACTATATAAACTATATCTACTATATACTATAAACTATATATATATAGAAACTGCAGTGGCCGACCTGTACTCAAACCGTGAGGCCCTGCAAATGGGGGGTGCTCGGGCACAGTACTTGGAACCTTTGCCGAATTGTACTAACCCTGACCTTGCAGTTTTTGCAAGTGGGAACGTACTGACCATGCTTTTGACATCAAAATCGGGGCCAAGGAGAACCACAATGGCTTCTCCCAAGCTGGCCCATAGGGCCCCATGTCATGCATATTGGCCAATCCAAATTATGGCCAAGCCGATGGTGTGCCCTTCCCAGCAAATACACTTGTCTCCAAATATGGCCACATGCTCTAGTAAGGCCAGAAAAACATATAGCCACTCAATCAATGGCAGCCATTAGGGATCCGGCAATGTGACATGCTGCTTTAGGGATTAGTAAATTCGAGACCATCCTCCGAATCGAGGCTGCATTTTAAACTGATAGACATTTTGAGTGGGGACAGTTGTCTGATATTTAGTGGCCCTCCAAGTTTGGACTATTGCAATAGGGATGGATGTGTTGCTATAGGCAAGGCCGGCATTTGCTCTGTTTTGAGGGACAAATTTCCGCCTCCAACAAGCCTGTCTTCAAAATGCAAAGACAACTCATCATATTAAACGACCATCAGACACAAAATAGGTAGCTTATAAAGCCCACACAAGCCACAATGTCCCACAGATGTTGCAACCTACACATGTGTAATTGAACTCCCAGCCTGCGGTAGCACCCATAAATACAATATTCCTTCAAAGGTCGGTAAAAGCAGGCATGCAGCAAGCCACATTGGCTAATGTGGCCCCTAGGCATAACCAAACCATACATCGCACATGCGTTGTTTTGTAAAACCCATGCCCACATATGTGGCCAGTGTACTGGCCCTCGTGTAACTAATAGTTTGGTGTACCACACACATTACATGCTTACAACATTAGTGTATGCCTACAACATGAGGTGGAGTCATTCATTAAAATGGACTTAAGACACCAGGCACACAATGCAACTTTCTAAACACCATGTGGGAACCCTGTCTGTTCTAAACCTTTACCTTCTGCTTTCAAACAGATGCCGAGGAATCGTCTTCTGACGAGGAACCACACCCTGGACCATCAGGAGTTGCCCCACAGAACCCACCCCCACAGCAGCCAGCAGGGACACCCTCGGCCAGCAGCAATGATGATGGGGAGGAGGCAGATGTAGCATCATGTGAGGAGTGGCTGCACTCCGAGAGCGAGCTCCCATCACCACCCTCAACGCAGGATGGTGCGCAGGACGAGGAATTGGCTGGGAGGGATGATGGGCCACCGTCCAGCCCGGGCCCTCTGTTGCCAACAGGCCACATCATCTGGCCACAGAGCCCCAGCCCACCCGTCACACCTCCCCCAAGCGTGTCAAGCTCGCTTCCGAGCCCAGGGGTGGACATGTCCCCAGAGCCAGCCGGGAATGATGTTCGGCCCCAACCTGGACCGGTGGAGGAGGCGAGGGCAGAGGAGGATAGGGCCCCACACTTACCCGACTATGGTGGTAAGTGTGTATTGATGGATTCTACACCCAGCATAGTGGAGTTATGATTGTGTTAAGCAACAGAGTTTTGTTGACAAGGTGTAACTGATCTGTTCTCCTCAATGTTTGTGCAGATGGTGAACGTGCAGGCTCAGCTGGATGGAGTCTCAGTCCATCCCCATCCACCCCTGATAGTGGTGAGGATGAGGAGCAAGACCGTAAGTACCATACATTGATTTTCTCTTTGTACCAAAAACACTGTATGTTCCCACAGTAAAATTTATTTTCCTCAACATACAGGGCTCCCTACTGTCGTGGAGGATTTGGAGGCCCAGATGCAGTTCCTACAACACCTCCAGTCAACTATTGGGCATCATCTGCGAGAACTGGGCCGCCTACTTTACCTGCTGGGTGCACACCAGCAACAAGATGGTGGGCTCCCCTAAGGGTGATGTTATGGGACCCCCTAAGGCTCCAGGCGGACATGACGTAGTGTTGTCCACGTTGGACACCGAAATTGGTTGGGTCATGCCATGTTGGCATGTTGTCTTTTTTGATTTGGCCCCTGTTGGGCAATTTTATTCTATTGTCCAACATTTGGACCATATGTTATGTGTTAGGGCTACCGTGTTGGCCTCTTTTATGATACTGTCCATCATTTTGGGACTCACAAACCAGTTTGGTTACTTCCCACTGTTCAACACTATTGCGGCCTTGTTGTGATTGCTATTGGCCCTTTAACACAACCTAGTAAATATTTGAAACCAATCTGTTAACTCTGTTTGTTTCTGACTGGACACAATTATGTACATGTTTATTGGAGGTTGATGGTGGTCTTTAAGGGCATAATGGGCAAATTTGGGGAAAAACAGGTTGGGGTAGAGGAAGGAATCCCTAACACATGTTTGAACACAAGGTGCAGATTGCCAGCATGCGGTGTGCCGACCAACCCCCAAACCTTGAAGAATGAAAGTGATCAGAAAAATTAAACAATGCTCCGACAACAAACATCAATGTGGATTTCGACCTACCCATCGCCAAGCTGTAGAAGGCTGCCACCATTAATATTATCCCATGTTGTAGACCACCGACAATGATGGCAAGGACACCTCTGCTGCCTTGCTGTTCCAACAATAAGTAGGGACACCGAAAGCTGCATACCTAAGGTTTAAGGATAATTGCCCTCTACATATGTTCCGCTTGCAGGATGGAGCATGTGGCCTACTGTAGCTGCCGAGCTGCTAAATTTTGAAGGTTAAACTTTCAAACTACATGCACAAATCATGGACAACATATGTAACGTGTGTGGCCAGAAAGTTTTATTTTTTCTAAAAAAAAAAATGGAAGGGCAGTTCCACACACTCCCAGAAATCAAAGAATTCTAAAGTTATGGCAACATAAAACCAACTGCTATTGTCGCAGGAACGCCACACACACAACAAAAACATCACGAGTAGGGAACAGGCAATTAGGTGTGCCTAGGTAAAAAAATAAACAACAAAAAAAACAGGGGAAACAGAGCCAATAAACTAACAAACTAAAGATTAGCAAAATGGGGACCAAAATAAGGTTCAACATCGGGGTAGAACTGGTTGCCCGCTGGCTGCTGCTGCTGCAAACCCACTATGCGAGGCCTTGCATGGGCTGGCACAGGTGGTGGTGGTTGCTGCACATGGGGCTGAGGGCCCATGTACTGCCAGGCAGGGGGGTTTGCAGGTGGCTGGGGAAGGGGAGCTGGGAATGACAAATCGGGGGTCAGGTTGCCCAATCGGGCCTGGTCCATCACCTGCAGCATGATCCGCTCACATTGCTCCCTTTGCTCCTGGGAAAAAGTGGGGAGACGCTCCGCTACCACAGTAGCAAAGGGGCATTGTGGCTCCCGCACCTGCTGGGTCAGGACTTGCTGGGCGAGTAACACAAGGTCAGGCCCTGAGCTTGCTGGAGCTTGTCGTGTGCGGGCCCTGGCACGTGTCAAAGGCAGAGTGGGCTGGCTGGGCGCTGCCGCAACTTCTTCCAGCTGCTGAGATGTTGGCAGGTTGACCGACTCGGACACCAACCCCGAAGAGGGACCTTCAAGCGCATCCTAAAAAGAGGAAAGGTACAACACATGAGCACACATGGAAGTACAGTTTTCGGAGGTCATTTGGGCAGAAAGGATCAAGTTACATGTATGTCAATAACCCACATTGTGCATGATGTCCAAGCAAAGTCCATGCTAAGGTCCTTAGAGCTTTGCCAAGGAACAAAACACTCCCTACTTGTGTGCTACTGGATATGTTCCTAAACATTGGAGGGGTTTGAAGACAGCTTAATCAAGATGGGAGGCCCTTCTGGTCTATGTTTGGCTTCTGTACATTGCAAACTTGGCTGAGATGTGGCCAAAGAATGTTTATTGTGTGATAATTGTGAAACATTGGTGTAGGTCAGCGACTTACATTATCCCCCTCCACGGCATCCCCAACATTGGGCTCTTGGGGCTCGGAAAACTCGTCGCTGTGGAGTGGTGGACGTGGCTCCTGCTGCTCCGTGCTAAAAAGGAGCTGGTCATAATACCACAACGTGGGTCTGTATACCGCACCCGCTGCCATGCCTGACCGGCGGGACTGGGTCACCTTTTTGTGCTCCTTCAGGAAAACCGTACGGAGGTACTGTATTTTTGTCTTTATGGCCTCCCGGTCGAGGTCCTGGTCTGGGTGATATTGGCGGGCCACCTCCAGGAGCCTGTCATAAGCGGCATTCCGTAGGCCACGGTTGGTGTACCCTTCAGCCCGAGTTTGCCACAGGCATGGGTTATCTTTGTAGGCCGCAATCAGAGCGCTTATGAAATCGCGATTTGGCCGGGGCATCTGTTGAAAAAACAAGAAACGCAATCGTTAACAATCAATGTGGCACATGGTCCAAGCCATGTGTAGAATGGCAGCCACAGCAGGAAATTTCAACTGCCATGCTAATTTTGAAAATCCCCCGCTAAATAACACAACACCACACTTGCTTAAATCAAGAATGTTGGTGAAGGAACTGGGATGTGTGCTGTTTTGACAGGGGCAGTCCAAACTTTGTGCATGGAGTACAATCTAAATGGGCAGAACTGTAGAAGGGTCAGTCTCCTCATATGATGTGAACATACCTTTCCGGAATCCAACAGAGTCTGTAAACAATGAGACACTTCTTGGTAGCCAAAAGAGATGCTGGCGACCGGCCTGGATGCTGTCTCTCACACTTGTCTCCCAAGACACACAAAACAGCAGGTAGAACACACATGTACACAGTGCACTATTTATATAAATTGATCAGACACCTGTCGGCCATGACAGGTGCGATAGGCATACACATCGCAATTATCACGGCCGGTTCGACGTATCCGCTGCGTTGGGTGTGTCCGTCCACTTTCTGCCACGCCTGGCTCTGAACATATCACTGGCGTTGTGAGATGCTCTGGTTCGCCACGCCTGTTTTTTGAGGGCGTAACAGCGTGTGGGTGTGTGGTTTGTCGTTGAGGAGACACACCTGGGTAAGGGGACGTCTCGCCTTGTCATTGGCTCGCCTGTGTATATATAGCGTTCCTGGAACGTCCACAATGTGTTTGCTGCGGACTTACTGCCGGTATGTACGTGGGGAGTCAGCATGTGGAACTTTGTGAAGGGGGGTAACTTTAGCGTTGTCAAAGTACATATGAGGGGGTTTGTGTTCTTGGCCCACCTCTTTGTTTGACTTTTGGTTTTTGTTTTTAGGGGTTTTCATTGGCCGTTATTTAGTCACAATACAAGGACTGAAGCATTGCCTTGCTGCATTGGAGTCATCAGGACATAGTTCGTTATTTTGGTCACTTAATATTGGAGTTCAAACAATCTCAGCGACCACTGCATGTGAGTAATTATTGTGTGTGTTTAGTGCAGCTTTTGTCCAACATATTGGTCCACCGTGTGTCGAAAATTCATGTAGTTAAAACGTTGTTCCTGATGTAGGAGTAGTGATGTTGTTTTGGATCTCACTGTGTGTAGGGTTTTGTGGTTATTGTATTATTTGGCCAAAGGCATTTAGCCGTGTCAACACGTGGCGTTCCTCAACACCTTAATTCATACTGTAGGTGTTGCATGTTTTTTGTACCTGTTTTGGACATGTGGAGTGCACCGGTACATATATTTGCCATGTCATGCTCCTTTTAGTCATTTCAGTTTTGATGATCACATTGTGGTCAAAGCACCTTTGTGCGTAGTCAGCATAGTGAACATATGTTTGCCTCTAAACAGCATGAATCCGGATCAACGTGCCGTGGTGGGTGCTGCTTTACTGGTGCAGGCAGCACGTGTGGAGGATGAAAGGGTGGAGAGACGCAGGAGGAGACCACGACGCATCTGGGCCAGGGAGTGGCTGCAGCAGCGCGATCAGCATTCCCACATTCGCCTTCTGCACCAACTTCGGGACGACTTTCCACGGGACTTCCAAAATTTCCTCCGGATGACAGATGAGACCTTTCAGATCTTGTTGGCAGCAGTGTGCCCGCTCATCAGACGGCAGGATACAGTAATGCGTCCAGCAGTGCCTGCGGAGGAGAGGTTGGCCGCCACACTGCGGTTTCTGGCACCAGGTCGCAGTATGCAGGACTTGGTCTACTCATCTGCAATATCACGTCCCCTCCTTAGCCAACTCATTCCGGAGACCTGTGAGGCGATACTGCGGGCTCTAGCTCCGACTTACATGCGCTTGCCACAAAACCCCCAGGAATGGCTGGCCACTGCCGATGAATTCAGCCAGAAATGGCAATTTCCCAACTGTGGAGGTGCCATTGATGGGAAGCATGTCAGGATCACACAACCCCACAACAGTGGTTCTTTTTTTTACAATTATAAATCATATTTTAGTATAGTATTGATGGCAGTGGTTAACGCCAATTATGAATTCGTGTCAGTGTCCGTGGGCACAAATGGTAGGGTTTCCGATGGCGGTGTTTTTGACCAATCGGCGTTTGGCCAAAAACTGAAGAATGGACGTCTTAATTTACCACCGACCACTCGCACCTGTGGAAACATGAACTTTGTTTTCGTTGCAGATGAGGCGTTTCCGCTCCTTCCAAATTTAATGAAGCCGTACCCCCAGAGACACCTAAATGCGCAACAACGCATTTTCAATTATCGGCTTTCACGTGCACGACGAGTAGTGGAGAATGCCTTTGGCATCATGGCGAGCCGTTTCCGCATATTTCACACGGCCATTAATATGCGTCTAGAATCCATTGACCTTGTAGTGATGGCCTGTTGTGTCCTCCACAATTTTCTAAGACGCCAGGATCGCCAGGCCTACACTCCACCTAACTTTGAGGACCGCATAGACTCCAGCAATGGGGAGGTGGTGTTGGGGGGCTGGCGTGCTGATGCCCCACAGATGGCAGGACTCCAGCCATTAGGTGGTGGGAGCAGCCGGCAGGAGGCACAGGATATGAGGGACCGGTACTGCCAGTACTTTAATGGTACAGGGGCGGTGAACTGGCAGCAGAACCTCCCCTAATTATTATGGTGCCATGGGGAATTGGCCATTGCACTGTTTGACTGTGTCCTGCAGCTCCGGCTTGGAGGCAGGACATGTGTTCCTTTAGTTTTGATGAAGAATGTTTTTTTTGTTTTGTTTTTTAAACATAACCCAGATTTAGGGATATTTCTGTTTAGGTTTTGTAGAGGGCCAGGCCTTGCCCATTGGAGGGGAGATGTGTGTTACCGACAAACCTCTTGTCTGTGACATGAGCCAGGGATTTTGGTTCATGGTGCTTGTTGGCACTATTTTGTAATTTTGTGTTGAAGGGCCCGGCTTATGGGTCCTGTGAGAGACGGGCGGGACCAGGACCCACATACCTCCCCAAAGGCCCTTGTGACAGTGGTCACATTTTTAGTTTCACACACCTAGGGACAGAGTTAGGACTGTCTCGAACAGGGCCTACCGTGACGTTGGTGAGGCAGCTTAACGTGCGTTTTTATGCGAAAACGCATTAACCAAAAGGCCCTGATTTGTGTCACACCACTTGTTATTTGGTACATTGTTTGTGTCCGACAACGGATTACATACAAACACGCATATTGTTGGCCCACATATATGGTGTTTACGCCACTAGTGTTGCAAGGCACAGTCGAGAGGTACACCTACATTAGGCCACCAGGAACAATTAATGTTCTGGGACGCTTTGTCTCCTTTGCGTTGTCATACATTTTACCCCCAATTCCCCTAGATTAACACATGCGCTTTCTCACACACTAAATCAAACATCAGCCAGAGCACACAGCAAAGACACATGCGTTTCACATGCGTTGGAAAATATCCACTCATGACAACACACACAGCTCACTGTAGGCTGTTTAATTAAACGCATCTGTACACTACCTTAAAATTGAACAACGCATAAGCGAGCTAATTTTGCACAACGCAACACGGGAATTGCGTTCTGTACGTTTTGCCCATTGCAATTTAGTTATGTGCTACAGCACACATATACATTACGATCAATATCACAGGACATTGTGGGGATGAGGCCGCCATGTTTCAAAGGACATCTGACCCAATGAGGACGCAGTACTGAGCACCAATGGTGTAGTGAGGGGCGCAGCTTGGAGCCCATGTACCACGCCTATCGGCTCCAATAACGCCCACATTTGCTCCCACATCGTTTAGGAGATTTCTGTGTGACTTTAGCTGAACGATGTCCACTGCTGATAACTGCATCTCTCAGACGATCGCTGGATGGGTGGATCGGGGAATCGTCTGAGCGATGTCTGTGGGTGTAGCGTCGTGATGAGCGATTTTGCGCGTCGTTCGGACGATATGCAAATTTAACATCGTCTACGATATCTTTAGCGATATCTCAGCGTGTGACGGCCGCCTTACACACACCAACTTATCTGTCCAACTTCTGACCAACTTGCTGGTTGCAGTGAAATCATGGACACATTGTTCTATTTTGTGACTGTGTACAATGGAACAATGTGTCCATGATTTCACTGCAACCAGCAAGTTGGTCAGAAGTTGGACAGATAAGTTGGTGTGTGTAAAGTGGCCCTTAGTCTTTTGAGAGGTTTTTTTATGCCACTTCAAGTGTTTAACATCACTCGGTGGGAGAAAATTAAGGTACCGTTACAACATTGCTTGCAACTAGGGATGGGCGAGTATACTCGCTACTATTCGGTACTCGCCGAATAGTAGCGGTATTCGTGTACTCGCTACTCGCCGAGTAAATTAGGATTACTCGGGAGTAGCAAGTACCGAGTACTTTTGCAGTGTATCAATAGATACACTGCAAAAGTCCTGTAAAAGAGAGAAAAAGTGGTTAAAAAATACAAAAATCGGATACTCACCTTAACTGACGGCTGTACCGGGACCGGCCGATGCACATCTATTCATGGAAAAGGACCTTTCACTCTCTCAGCCAATCAGATGGCTGGGAGAGATCTAGCCAATCAGATGCCGCCACGTCACAATGACGTGATCGCTAGCAGCCACCTGATAGGACCTTTCCATCTGGCCAATCAGGTGGCCGCTAGCGATCACGTCATTGTGACGTGGCGGCATCTGATTGGCCAGATCTCTTCCAGCCATCTAATTGGCTGAGAGAGTGAAAGGTCCTTTTCCATGAATAGATGTGCATCGGCCGGTCCCGGTACAGCCGTCGGTTAAGGTGAGTATCGGATTTTTTTATTTTTTAACCACTTTTTTTCTCTTTTACAGGACTTTTGCAGTGTATCTATTGATACACTGCAAAAGTACTTGGAATCGCTATACTCGCAACGAGTAGCGAGTACCGCTACCTACTCGTTGCGGGTATAGCGATTCCGAATAGTAAGGTACTCGCCTATCCCTACTTGCAACTTCACTGGCAATTTGCTGAGTCAGTGAAGTTGCAAGCAACATCGCAGTGCATCGTGCTGTGTAACAGCACGATGCAACTGCAATAAGTTGCTGGCGCAACATCGCCAGGTTGGAGTGGCACGCACTTCAACCTGGCGATGTTGCTCCAGCGATAAGGCTGGATCGTGCCGTGTAATATTGAAATAGCGATGTTAACGACGAACCAGCCCATACCGCAGCATAGGTGTGGATCACTCGCTGGGTTGTTTCTCAGCCCAGCGGGCGATGGCTCTGCCTGCATTGCCGCGGCATCACCGGCAACATCTTGCCATGTGACAGCCAGCCTGCGATGTCGGAAGCAACCGAGCTACCGCAGAATTGCATCCGACATCGCAGGCAATGTTGTACCGCGTAACGGTACCTTTAGTATTCTTCAAACACCTCCAGATGGAAAATGCTCCAAACGTGGCAGTGTCCAATCAAATGGCTGAAAAAAAAAGCTCCAGGACAACACTTCTGCAAAACTGTTTGATAAGCTCTTTAAAATTGCTTAAAGAAATTAAAATCTCATAAAAATATAAGGGTACCGTTACACGTCGCAACATTGCATGCAATTTCACTGGCAATTTGCTGGTTGCAGTGAAATCATGGACACATTGTTCTATTTGTACACAGCAACAAAATAGAACAATGTGTCCATGATTTCACTGCAACCAGCAAATTGCCAGTGAAATTGCAAGCAATGTTGCGACGTGTAACGGAACCCTAAAGGCCACTTTACACGTCGCAATATCATTCCGATATTGCATATGATTTCACGGGAGCGCGCACATTTTTGGCACTTGTCCAAGATCGCATAGGAGATGTTACACAGGGAGATATCGGCAGGCAACGCAACTACGATGTAGTACGCCCCTTTTTCACACCGTGTATGAACAACTCAGGGAACGACCAATTAACATTGGAGTGAATTGGGAAAGTTGCGCTCCAAAGCGTAGTTGCGCTGTCCCATAGCACAATCCTGCCACATCGCCTAGCCAATATTGCATGGTTGAAGAGCATGCACAATTCAAAAACGATATCGTAGTTGCATAGTTTTTGAGTTGCGTTGCCCATTTACACGACACAACGCACCAACGATATCGACTGCAACAGCCGTACCACATGACTTTTTATCGTAGTTGCGTTGCGATATCGTGACGTGCAAAGCGGCCTTAAGGGTACCGTTACATGTCGCAACATTGCATGCAATTTCACTTGCAAGTTACTGGTTGCAGTGAAATCATGGACACATTGTTCTAGTTTGTTGATGTATACAAATGGAAGAATGTGTCCATGATTTCACTGCAACCAGCAAATTGCAAGTGAAATTACATGCAATGTTACGACATGTAACGGTACCCTCAGAAACAAAGAAGGAAAATTTCCTGGAGCAATTTTTGAACACCTAGAAAAAAAATGTTCATGTGTAGATGCATATAGCATATGTTCATACTGTTGCTTTTTCCAGTGTGTTTGAAGTGCATCCACTGCTAAAAATGCTAGAAAAAGCATTGACAAAAAGCTCAAAAGAGTCTTCCTATTGAGTTTTAAAGTAAAGCAATTTGTTAATATGATCAGTCTTTTGAGCCTCTTTAAAACATTTCAGGCTTTCAAAAATGTCTGGTGGGAGAAAAAAAAGTGCCCAACACTTATTTAAAGAGTCTCACAATGGAAAACACTATAATCAAATAATCATAGAATTGTAGAGTTGGAAGGGACCTCCTGAATCTGGTCAAACCCCCTACTCAAAGCAGGATTTAATAAATCATCCCAGACAGATTTCTGTTCTGCCTCTGTTTGAAGATTTCTACAGTATTGAAGAAGAACTCACCACCCTTGAAAATAGGCACTGTCCTATCAAAATGTTGCAGAAAATGCTTTAGGAAACAATGTTGGTAGTGACGCCCCTCAACAGAGCAGAGTGGAAGAGAATGAAATTCCCTGTCTAAGTCACATTACAGGAAGTGGGAGAATCACAGTCGGGAGCAGTTTTGGCACTTGTAAGAGAGTCCCAAATAAACCCTTTAATGGTGAGAATATTAATGTGACACACCCATACATGCAGGTTTTTAATTGTACTTAGTGGCACAAACACCTATTCAAGCAATTTATACCGCAGGAAGAGGCACAAAGATAGGACCCGGTAGTATGAGAGACCTTGATGCTGGTTACCGGGCTGAAGTGCTATGGCCATCGCATTAACTAAGTTCTCATTCTCTACGTTTTTCTCTCTATCATGAAGCAGTTTTCTGCTGTGCCTGTATGCCCTATTCACATTGAGCAGCTATGCTCATAGCCAGCCATTGCATTCATTGCATTCATTAGCTTTTTCACATATTTCTAGTGTTATGGTGGGTTTACACACTAAGATATCCTGAACGATATCCTTGTAACAATCACATGATTGTGATCGATCCGACCATCGTTAGTGCGCTGTCACACCCAAGGATATCGTTAACAATATCCTATGCGGCAGCGCAACTGATAAATAGGAGAGGAAGGAGTGAGCGATGTAATAAAGCGGCAGGAATAGGAGCTTTTTGAACGATATCGTTCATAAAGCTGTCACACTGAACGATGCTGCTTCCTGAAGCAGCGTTAATTGGACGACGAACGATAGATTTGAGGTCAGGATCTCAAATCTAGGATGAACGATCCAACGATCTTTTCATCCTACATCGCTCAATTACATGCAACGACACTCGAATGATATCTTTTCAACAATCACATATCTGTGACGTTTCAAGGATATCGTTCAGGATATCCTAGTGTGTAAACCCACCATTAGTGTTGCAGCTGATATCCTTTCTTGTTTGATGTTTTTTCTGGCTAGCACCTTTCACATATGGTGGTGTCGCCGGTCATCTTTAGCGTCCACACCTGTGTGCACAGACCTGCAGGCTTGTTTTTGTTACTTAAACCCATAGTGGATATGCAAACTAACTAAGGCCCACGTCACACACACAGATATTTGTGCAGATATTGTTCACAGATCTCTGGTTGCAGTGAAATCATGGACACATTGCTCCATTTGTACACAGCCACAAAATGGAACCATGTGTCCATGATTTCACTGCAACCAGAGATCTGTGAACAATATCTGCACAAATATCTGTGTGTGTGACGTGGGCCTTACTCTTGTTAACCCTAACTAACCCGAAGATGCTGGTAAACAGGTAAGGCCGCTTTACACATCGCAATATCATTCCGATATTGCATACGATTTCACAGGAGCACACACGTTTTTGGCACTTGCCCAAGATCGCAGAGGAGATGTTACAGAGGGAGATATCAGCAGGCAATGCAACCACGATGTAGTAAGCAGTGGCGTAACCTCAGGCCCAGGGGCCCCGGTGAGAAAGCTCCAATGGGGCCCCCAATAATTGCAAATCTTTAGTAGTATTAGTCATTTTCTATAGGCCAAAGGGACTTTTGGGGCTCCCCTAGGCTGCAGGGCCCTGGTGCAATCGCAACCCCTGCACCCATTGTAGTTACGCCCCTGGTAGTAAGCCCCTTTTTCACACTGTGTCTGAGCAACTCAGGGAACGACCAATTAACATTGGAGTGAATAGAGGAAGTTGCACTCCAAATCGTAGTTGCGCTGTCAAACAGCACGATCCTGCCAGATCGCATAGCCAATATTGCACGGTTGAAGAGCATGCACAATCCCAAAACGATATCGTAGTTGCATTGTTTTTGGGTCGCATTGCCCTTTTACACGACACAACTCATCAACGATAACAACTGCAACAGCCGTACCACGTGACTTTTTATCGTAGTTGCATTGCGATATCGCGACGTGTAAAGCGGCCTTTATAAACACCTGGCATTACAACTTACAATTAAATCAGCAATACACATTTACATTTCACATACACCAAAGATACATCAGATTATTCTAACAGAAACACAGTATCCTCCAGGGTGGGTGTGCGAGTACCTTGGACCCACCTTACAGTTCTATCTGTAGTTTTTATGGATAAAACATGAACCTATTACAGTCAATAGACCTGGTCACTTGTCCCTGTTTTTTGTGCAACTCAAAAAAGAATGAAAATCAAATCTAACATAATGATGAAAAACAGTATTTTCTTATTTTACAAAAAAAAACACAGTATGCATGAGACCTAAATGACTTTCTGGCTTTGTAAGGCTAGCTTCACGCCACGGCGATATCCGATCCGGCGCTGTCAGGGACGAACCTCTGGTCCGGTGTGCAGCCGGACGCAGCTGTCGCCGCTGATGAATCTGGCCTGCGGCACACAGGGAGCTAGCCGCAGTCCTGAAATAAAAGCAGCGTGCAGCCACCAGTGTCCGGTTCCCGGATCCTCCCGGACGGGGGCAATCCGGCCCCATAGGCTCCCATGTTAGGGAGCGCCGGATTGCACTGGATCCGGGGGAATCCGGGAGGATCCGGGAGACGGCAATTTGGGGAGATTTTTCACCCCGGACATAAAAACGTTGCAAGCAACATTTTTTTGTCCTGGCGAAAAATACAAATTCTCCCAGATTCTTCCGGAGAGATGGAATCCGGATGGCAGCTATAGGATACTATGGGGCCAAAATCCGGTCCGGGGCTATATAGTTTACACCAGACAGCCCCGGATCGGACGCTGCCATGGTGTGAAGCCACCCTAAGGCTGGTTTCACACCACATTTTTTTCCCTGATCAGGTTCGATCAGGTTTGTGTGCCAAAACCAGGAGAGGAACCTGCAGAGAAAAACTATAATTAAAAGATTGACACCTGTTCTGAGTTTTGAAGACACTCCTGGTTTTGGCACTCAAACCTGATGGAACCTGATCAGGGAAAAAACTGCAGTGTGAAACCAACCTAAGGTCGGCTTCACAACACGGTGAAATACGATTTTGGCCCCATAGTATCCTATGGGGCCAGATGAAGCCGGATGGCAGCTCTCTACCATTCGGTTTGTATGTGTCCGGGAGGATCCAAGGAGGAATCAAATTTTTCTCCCGGACCCAAAAACGGAGCATGCAATTTTTTTGTGTCCCGGGAAAAAAAGCTGATCCTACTGGATGCTCCCGGTCCGGTGCGATCCGGCCCTCCTAACATGGGGGTCTATGGTGCTGGATCGAAGCAGAGCCGCATTTGGGAGCCGGACGCAGGGTGCTGAAGCTCAGCACTGCTCGCCGCTGAACTTCAGCACCACGGAGCTGTCCCCTGCTGACAGTTCAGGACTGCGGCTCGCTCCCCACCTGCTGCGGTCCTGAACTGTCAGCAGCTGCACACCGGACCAGAGGGCATATTTGGCCCTCCGATTCAGTGTCCAGATCTGGTCCGGGGCTGTCAGGTTCACCCCTGACAGCCTCAGATCGGATCTGACCGTGGTGTAAAGCCGGCCTAAGGCTTAATCAGGGCTCCAAAACATCAAGCAGCAGGAATAGCCCAGCAGATTGCAATATTCTTATAGGCCACGTGCACATGTTGATTATTTGGTGAGTTTTTTTACCTCAATATTTGTTAAGGTACCATTTCATGCTGCAATGGTGAAACGATATTACTAACGATCTCGTGGGAACACGGTCGTTAGGACATCATTTTGACATCGTTGGTGAGATTTCACACGTGTAGATATCGTGGACGACGCACTAACGATGTAGTGAGTAGGTATCATTCGTACAACCCAGGGAACGATACTTGTTCACTGATGTGAATGGCCGAAGTCATGAACGACATCGTTATTGCGGAGTCACACACAACGAAGCAACAGGTTAGCTGATCATGGATCGTTTGATTTGAGAACATGTTCTCAAATCTGCGATCAACGATCCAACGATTTATCGTAGTCGTATCTCAGTGTTACACGAAATGACGTCCTAACGATGTCGCTTGAACGACTTCAAACCTGTGACGTCTAAGCCTTATCGGTATTGATCTCGTACTGTGTAACGGTACATTAAGTGAAAACCAGGAGTGGGTGATAAATACAGAAGTGGTGATGTGTTACTATTATATATTTCCTCTGATTATGCCACTCCTGGTTTTGGCTTACAAATACTGAGGTTAATTAGTCACCAAATATTCAACGTGTGCATGTGGCTTTTGGCTGCGTACAATGAGCTTTTGGTGAGTTTTGGATGTTGTAGAATTTCGGCACCTATTATGTAAATTAGTTTATTTGTATCTTTTCATTAAGTTTTTGGGAAACATGGTGGTTTTGCAGAATTGGGGTCTTAGGTTCAAATACCTCCAAGACAAGATCTAGAACACATTTTTATGTTCTCCCCATATTTGCATTTGTTCCCTCCATACTTCGTAGACCAGGGGTCCCCAACTCCAGGCCTCGAGGGCCGCCAACAGTGCATGTTTTCAGGATCTCCTTAGTATTGCACAGGGTTTGGAATCATTACCTGTGCATTTAATCACATTAACACCAGTGCAATACTAAGGAAATCTTGAAATCCTGCACTGTTGGTGGCCCTCAAGGCCTGGAGTTGGGGACCTGTGCCATGGACATACAGTGGGTACAGAAAGTATTCAGACCCCTTTAAATTTTTCACTCTTTGTTTCATTGCAGCCATTTGGCAAACTCAAAAAAGTTCATTTTTTTCTCACTCTGCACCCTATCTTGATTTAAAAAAACAGAAATGTAGAAATTTTTGCCAATTTATTAAAAAATAAAAACTGAACTATCACGTGGTCATAAGTATTGAGACCCTTTGCTCAGTATTGAGTAGAAGCACCCTTTTGATCTAGTGCAGACATGAGTCTTCTTGGGAATGATGCAACAAGTTTTTCACACCAGGATTTTGGGATCCTCTGCCATTCTTCTTTGCAGATCCTCTCCAAATCTGTCAGGTTGAACGGTGAGCGTTGGGAGACAGCCATTTTCAGGTCTCTCCAGAGATGCTCAATTGGATTTACGTCAGGGCTCTGGCTGTGACAGTCAAGAATGGTCACATAATTGTTCTGAAGCCACTCCTTTGTTATTTTAGCTGTGTGCTTAGAGCCATTGTCTTGTTGGAAGGTGAACCTTCGGCCAAGTGTGAGGTCCACAGCACTCTGGGAGAGGTGTTCATCCAAGAAATCTCTGTACTCGGCCACAATCATGTTCCCTTCAATTGCAACCAGTCATCCTGTCCCTGCAGTTGAACAACACCCCCATACCATGATGCTGCCACCACCATGTTTCACTCTTGGGATTGTATTGCGCAGGTGATGAATAGTGCCTGGTTTTCTCCACACATACTGCTTAGAATTATCACCAAAAAGTTCTATCTTTGTCTCATCAGACCAGAGAATCTTATTTCTCATAGTCTGAGAGTCCTTTATGTGTTGTTTAGTAAACTCTATGCAGGCTTTCATACAGTTAGGTCCAGAAATATTTGGACAGTGACACAAGTTTTGTTATTTTAGCTGTTTACAAAAACATGTTCAGAAATACAATTATATATATAATATGGGCTGAAAGTGCACACTCCCAGCTGCAATATGAGAGTTTCCACATCCAAATCGGAGAAAGGGTTTAGGAATTATAGCTCTGTAATGCATAGCCTCCTCTTTTTCAAGGGACCAAAAGTAATTGGACAATGGACTCTAAGGGCTGCAATTAACTCTGAAGGCGTCTCCCTCGTTAACCTGTAATCAATGAAGTAGTTAAAAGGTCAGGGGTGGATTCCAGGTGTGTGGTTTTGCATTTGGAAGCTGTTGCTGTGACCAGACAACATGCGGTCAAAGGAACTCTCAATTGAGGTGAAGCAGAACATCCTGAGGCTGAAAAAAAAGAAAAAATCCATCAGAGAGATAGCAGACATGCTTGGAGTAGCAAAATCAACAGTTGGGTACATTCTGAGAAAAAAGGAATTGACCGGTGAGTTTGGGAACTCTAAAAGGCCTGGGCGTCCACGGATGACAACAGTGGTGGATGATCGCCGCATACTTTATTTGGTGAAGAAGAACCCATTCACAACATCAACTGAAGTCCAGAACACTCACAGTGAAGTAGGTGTATCTGTCTCTAAGTCAACAGTAAAGAGAAGACTCCATGACAGTAAATACAAAGGGTTCACATCTAGATGCAAACCATTCATCAATTCCAAAAATAGACAGGCTAGAGTTAAATTTGCTGAAAAACACCTCAAGAAGCCAGCTCAGTTCTGGAAAAGTATTCTATGGACAGATGAGACAAAGATCAACCTGTACCAGAATGATGGGAAGAAAAAAGTTTGGAGAAGAAAGGGAACGGCACATGATCCAAGGCACACCACATCCTCTGTAAAACATGGTGGAGGCAACGTGATGGCATGGGCATGCATGGCTTTCAATGGCACTGGGTCACTTGTGTTTATTGATGACATAACAGCAGACAAGAGTAGCCGGATGAATTCTGAAGTGTACCGGGATATACTTTCAGCCCAGATTCAGCCAAATGCTGCAAAGTTGATTGGACAGCGCTTCATAGTACAGATGGACAATGACCCCAAGCATACAGCCAAAGCTACCCAGGAGTTCATGAGTGCAAAAAAGTAGAACATTCTGCAAAGGCCAAGTCAATCACCAGATCTTAACCCAATTGAGCCTGCATTTCACTTGCTCAAATCCAGACTTAAGACGGAAAGACCCACAAACAAGCAAGACCTGAAGGCTGCGGCTGTAAAGGCCTGGCAAAGCATTAAGAAGGAGGAAACCCAGCGTTTGGTGATGTCCATGGGTTCCAGACTTAAGGCAGTGATTGCCTCCAAAGGATTCGCAACAAAATATTGAAAATAAAAATATTTTGTTTGGGTTATGTTTATTTGTCCAATTACTTTTGACCTCCTAAAATGTGGAGTGTTTGTAAAGAAATGTGTACAATTCCTACATTTTCTATCAGATATTTTTGTTCAACCCTTCAAATTAAACGTTACAATCTGCACTTGAATTCTATTGTAGAGGTTTCATTTCAAATCCAATGTGGTGGCATGCAGAGCCCAACTCGCGAAAATTGTGTCACTGTCCAAATATTTCTGGCCCTAACTGTATGTCTTGCACTGAGAAGAGGCTTCTGTCGGGCCACTCTGCCATAAATGCCCAAATGGTGGAGAGCTACAGTGATAGTTAACTTTATGGAACTTTCTCCCATCTCCCTACTGCATTTCTGGAGCTCAGCCACATTGATCTTGAGGTTCTTCTTTACCTCTCTCACCAAGACTCTTCTCCCACAATTGCTCAGTTTGGCTGGACGACCAGGCCTAGGATGACGTCTGGTGGTCCCAAACTTCTTCCATTTAAGTATAATAGAGGCCATTGTGCTCTTAGGGACCTTGAGAACTGCAGAAATTATTTTGTAACTTTGGCCAGATCTGTGCCTAGCGACAATTCTGTCTCTGAGCTTCTTGGGCAGTTCCTTTGCACTTATGATTCTCATTTAGTCTGAAATGCACTGTGAGCTGTAATGGCGGGTTTACACGTTGCAATATCGGAGTCCACTTTCAATGAAAAGTCACGTGGCTCGATCGTTGGAGCCGATATCGTTCCTGCGTTGTATGGTGTGAACGTCCAATACGATGCAGGAACAATGTCAATGCGATATCGGGGATTAAATGAGCGTGCTATTCAATGCTCCGATATTGAATGGAGATTGGAGCCGGATCGTGCTGTGTGACAGCACAATTCCGATGTGAAGTTCTACGTCACCCATTCACTCCCATGTTAAATGGTCGTTCCTGGGTTGGGGGACGTAGACATCGCACGGACGTTGGATTCAGAAATCGCAACATCTAAACCTCCGATGCGATGCGGGAGAAACGAGCACTAAATGCGCGCTCTGGCGCCATTGAATTGCGATATCGCAACGATATTGAAACGTGTAAACCCACCATAAGGTATTATATAGACAGGTGAGTGTCTTTCCAAATCAAGTATTATCAGTTTAATTAAACACAGCTGGACTCCAATGAAGGAGTAGAAACATCTCAAGGAGAATTCACAAGGAAATGGACAGTATGTGACTTAAATATGACCGTGTGATATTTCAGTTTTTCTTCTTTAATAAAATTGCAAACATTTCTACATTTCAGTTTTTTTCAGTCAAAATGGTGTGCAGAGTAAATATTAATGAGAAAAAAATGAACTTTTTTTGCATTTACCAAATGGCTGCAATGAAACAAAGAGTAAAAAATGTAAAGGGGTCTAAATGCATTCTGTACACACTGTATTGGTAGGGAATATTAAGAGCTCAAATAGAAACAGTGATGATCATGTCAGCAAAGTGCTGTGAAAATTAATGATGGTATAGAACTAAGTAAAATAAATAGGCATATATGTTTACTCTAGAGAAATGAATTGTGAAAAATCTATTAATCTGAGATAATTGGCTCTTCTATCACAGAGAGTACATCTTTTAATATAATGAAGAAAATTGCAGGCTACATGTGGGAACATTCCCACTACTTGTTGAGGTCATGTAAGGTTTTCAGCATATGTTTACATACAAGAAAATGATCATCCGACTCCTCAGTTCATTATCACAACCGATGGGATAACCACCCATGCGTTCATGCTTTGAATATACAAACAGGTTTACATGCTGTCATTTGAGCTAAGAGAAGTGAAGTCCATTTTAATGGTTCAGGTTTTGTAAACCAATTTGCATTTTTATACATTCACATTGAAAATCCCAGGACCACTGCCAGCATTGTTAATAACTAACAAATCCTTTCCCTGGGATGGATCCAGTAGCTGTGAATGACATTGGTGTTGGGTAGCATATGATCAGCGTCATCTCCGCGTATTTCTAGCAATTCCTACCAGTTTCTGAAGGAAGGTCTGAAACATCCCTGTTCGTAGCACTGGTGAAGATATTTTTAGTACAGAGCCTTGCTAAGTGCCTAGAAACCTGTAAGAATTCAATGCAGAAAATATGCACTCAAATTCAGTCATTTTAGTGTTAATGGAATCCCCCAGAAATATATACAGTGGTGTTTAAAAGTTTGTGAACCCTTCAGACTTTTCTGTATTTCTGCATAGTGAGTTTATTTCGTCCTGGTGCAAAATTTGGAGCTGGGGCCCCTCATCTCCCCACCATTGGTCAAATGTATGGGCCCTTGTAGTTTTCTAAATCTTATAAAGACGTGTTGCTCCTCCCTCCCCCTTCTTATTTAGTAATGTCCCCCATTGTGGGCCACTCCCCGTTAAATATTTCTTCCACCCTGGAATATATGTCCCGCATTCTGGTATATACGTTCCCATCCTGGACCAGATCCTGGTATATATGTCCCCATCCTGGTATGTATGTCTCCCATTCTGGGTTCATTCCTGGAAAATATTTCCACCATCCTGAGCCCTTTCATAGTAAAAATGTCTCCCATCCTGGTAATCCTTTCAATTACATATGTCCTTATCCTGGACCCCTTCCTGGCATATATGTCCTTATCCATGTATACTAGATGTGGGCCAAATGCTATCTCTATTTTCCCCCTTTGCTGTCTTCTCCAATCCGTGCACTCTCCTTTGACTGCTCCCCCCCGTGCTGTCTTCTTCCCTCTGTGCCCTTTATTTTTACCTGCCGTCTTCTCCTGTGTGCTCTCTCTCTCCCCGTGTGCTCTCCCCTCTGTGTGCTGTCTTCTCCCCTCATTTGCTGTCTGCTTTGAGCTATCTTCCCCTGTGCGCTCTCCCCGCAGTATGTGGTCTCTCTCCCCCTTGTGCTGTCTTCTCCCCTCTGTGCTCTCCCTCCTGTATCTGGTCTCTCTACCCCTGTGACATCTTCTCCTCTCTGTGCTCTCTCCTTTGAGCTATCTCCCCTGTGTGCTCTCTCTCTCTCTCCCCGTCCAACATTTTTAGTTGATTTTTTACATTGTGTACTAACAAAAAACACATTTTCCGCTATATAAAGGACTCCTTCCTTTATTGTCTTTCCTTATACTTGATATATTTTACTTTTTTTCTAATGCAAGCTTACACTCTCCAAATTAATGTATAGATCGTGAGTTGTGAAAATAAGAATTGATTTCTATCTTTGATCACCTTTTAATGTAGATGTTCACAGCTAAGTGCAGTATCAGTAGGTTTCTATAAAGTGTACAGTTGAATCTATACCAACTCCAATAATTCAGGTGTACAGAGCTCTAAAAGGTGTGCGTGAAGCCTTGGTAAACACAGTTTCATCATTTCCACCAGATATATAACTGAAGATTTACAATAAAAGAACAAAAAAAATAGGTAAACACACACATAAAATAAAGATGACAAAGGGTAGGTTCTTGTTCATGATCACATAGTGTCACAAGAATGTGATTTCACTGAACTTTCACCTTAGCCTTACCCCTGTATATTGGTGTATGTGGGAAAATACAGATTTACTGGCAGTTCCCAAAAAGGCTGCAGTGTGTGTACCATATATATTTATATACAGTATATATATATATATATATACAGTTAGGGCCAGAAATATTTGGACAGTGACACAATTTTCGCGAGTTGGGCTCTGCATGCCACCACATTGGATTTGAAATGAAACCTCTACAACAGAATTCAAGTGCAAATTGTAACGTTTAATTTGAAGGGTTGAACAAAAATATCTGATAGAAAATGTAGGAATTGTACACATTTATTTACAAACACTCCACATTTTAGGAGGTCAAAAGTAATTGGACAAATAAACATAACCCAAACAAAATATTTTTATTTTCAATATTTTGTTGCGAATCCTTTGGAGGCAATCACTGCCTTAAGTCTGGAACCCATGGACATCACCAAACGCTGGGTTTCCTCCTTCTTAATGCTTTGCCAGGCCTTTACAGCCGCAGCCTTCAGGTCTTGCTTGTTTGTAGGTCTTTCCGTCTTAAGTCTGGATTTCAGCAAGTGAAATGCATGCTCAATTGG
Source organism: Allobates femoralis (assembly GCA_033576535.1). Lineage (NCBI taxonomy): Eukaryota > Metazoa > Chordata > Amphibia > Anura > Aromobatidae > Allobates > Allobates femoralis. The sequence goes on along the minus strand of JARQOC010000004.1, from coordinate 399,984,446 downwards.
GTTAAGATCTGGTGATTGACCTGGCCATTGCAGAATGTTCCACTTTTTTGCACTCATGAACTCCTGGGTAGCTTTGGCTGTATGCTTGGGGTCATTGTCCATCTGTACTATGAAGCGCCGTCCACTCAACTTTGCAGCATTTGGCTGAATCTGGGCTGAAAGTATATCCCGGTACACTTCAGAATTCATCCGGCTACTCTTGTCTGCTGTTATGTCATCAATAAACACAAGTGACCCAGTGCCATTGAAAGCCATGCATGTGCCCATGCCATCACGTTGCCTCCACCATGTTTTACAGAGGATGTGGTGTGCCTTGGATCATGTGCCGTTCCCTTTCTTCTCCAAACTTTTTTCTTCCCATCATTCTGGTACTGGTTGATCTTTGTCTCATCTGTCCATAGAATACTTTTCCAGAACTGAGCTGGCTTCTTGAGGTGTTTTTCAGCAAATTTAACTCTGGCCTGTCTATTTTTGGAATTGATGAATGGTTTGCATCTAGATGTGAACCCTTTGTATTTACTGTCATGGAGTCTTCTCTTTACTGTTGACTTAGAGACAGATACACCTACTTCACTGAGAGTGTTCTGGACTTCAGTTGATGTTGTGAACAGGTTCTTCTTCACCAAATAAAGTATGCGGCAATCATCCACCACTGTTGTCATCCATGGACGCCCAGGCCTTTTAGAGTTCCCAAGCTCACCAGTCAATTCCTTTTTTCTCAGAATGTACCCAACTGTTGATTTTGCTACTCCAAGCATGTCTGCTATCTCTCTGATGGATTTTTTCTTTTTTTTCAGCCTCAGGATGTTCTGCTTCACCTCAATTGAGAGTTCCTTTGACCACATGTTGTCTGGTCACAGCAACAGCTTCCAAATGCAAAACCACACACCTGGAATCCACCCCTGACCTTTTAACTACTTCATTGATTACAGGTTAACGAGGGAGACGCCTTCAGAGTTAATTGCAGCCCTTAGAGTCCATTGCCCAATTACTTTTGGTCCCTTGAAAAAGAGGAGGCTATGCATTACAGAGCTATAATTCCTAAACCCTTTCTCCGATTTGGATGTGGAAACTCTCATATTGCAGCTGGGAGTGTGAACTTTCAGCCCATATTATATATATAATTGTATTTCTGAACATGTTTTTGTAAACAGCTAAAATAACAAAACTTGTGTCACTGTCCAAATATTTCTGGCCCTAACTGTATATATATATATATATATTAGGAGGTGTAACGAATGAAGTGGACCTGAACTAATTTTGGCTGAACCCGCTGGGTCAACCCTTGACCCAAGGCACGTGGATGTGAGTGAAAGGCTTGCATAGCCTGCTATCGACATTTACCAGGTCAGATCTTCTAGGAGAATGTACTGGGGATAGTGACTTGTCAATCCCTGGCTGCAACCCTTTAGGATCTCTTTTAACTGAAGGCTCCTAGGTTCCTGTGAGCAGGCCAGATGTGAAGTAAATGATTGTTGTCCTATGGCTCCCCCACTAGCCCTAGCCTTGCTTAACCCTGTGGGTGGAAAGGGTCCACAGCCGCCCAGGACAGTTTGCCTTTATTGAGCGTGCCATTGACTTTAAAGTGGTCATGAGTAAAAAAGGGCAATATAGCCAGGGAAGCAGTCTTCAGCAAAACATTACAAGAGAGAGCCTGCAATGTGTGTGTATAGCCATACTTATGAGTTAATTAGTAATGAAACTTTGGAGTTAAGGGTACGGACACATGTCCAAGAACACATTTGCCAGTGTCGGATGCTTTTCTCTCATCCTGATAATGGACTAGAAACAAATTGCAACATGCTGCGAGAGTATGCAATTCACACGCGAGGCTCGCCAATGCAAGTCTAAGGGTCTGACAAACTCACGGACCACACACGGACCATCCAACTCAGATGTTTTTTTTAGCCAGCTGCAGCAATTACAAGGAAGGAAAGGATATTGTAAATGAGGCGTGTCTTCCACAACCAGGAAGTAGCTGTGTGCTAAGCTGTGTTAAGTGTAGCGATCACACATCCGCAGATCCAAGGACCATAGCCCACAACATCAATGTAGAGAGGTTGATTGAACTGGTCCAGGAGAGGCCAGAATTGTGGGACCCAAGACATGCTGGCTATGCAGACTGTAGAAACAAACATCCAGGATAGACATTACAAAACAGCTCTTCACCTGTTATGACAGCAGTTTGAAGGATGTCCAAATCAATCTTGGTAAATATTATGGCCATCATTATGAAATCTAACATAGTTAGTGTTGTCATGTAGTATGAGACTCAACGCTTATGTGTTCTCATATCTTACCAAAACAGTTGATCTTGTGACAAAGTGATGGCGTAGTTGTCAGGACTAGTATTGCTGGGAAAAAACAAATGCCCCGCACAAGTGGTTCCGTGGCAAGACGGAAACGCCAATATATTTATTTTCAACGGCTAGATTTCACTGCCCCAGAGCTGGACCTGGTACCGTATGTATTTTTATTGATGAAACGTGTTCAACACGTGTGCAGTTGTTTAGCAAGCCATTTCTCCACATAGATCTCACAATAATCGTCGACGTCATTCCGCTCCAGCAAATGAGTGGCACACCAATCATGGTGCTGAATCGTTGGAGGACGGATGTGTAGCATCTGTGTAGCAGGGAGATGTCGGATCAGCATCTACAGCATCACCACCATCTTCATGTCCACCAGATGTGGCTTTACTTGTAGAAGGTGCAGTCGCTGCAGTACCCCAACCATCAATGGACCGTGTACTTAGTTCGACTGGGATTGAGCCGCAGCCCACACCCCCCTTGGCCTGTTCAGTACTGTGTGGGTCCAGGCAGCGAAGTGAGGTACCCATTAGTGAGCATAGCCACAATGTTCATACAGCTGTATTGGAGGATGGCAGGCGCACAGGTGATGATGATGGAGAAGAAGCGTTTGCCCATAGTCTCAACACTTACTTGCGTGACATTCCACGGCCAGTGAGACTAAGGGCTAGAGCAGCCATACAGACTGTCATAGATGAGTTTCTGCCAAGGAAAGTGTTCAATCTCCTTGAACACTGGTAAGGGTCGGCAGACAATCATTTATGCATGCCACACACAAGTAACATCAAGACATCATCAACATCATGTGACCAGATGCTGCATCCACTGAATGCATTCCAAAGGGTTGCTACACAGCCAACAGCTATGTTGAGCCAACCTACATTGGTAAGAGATCAGGCCTCTAATCATGTGCTGCATATGTCTAACTGAATCCTAGGAACCCAGTGTGAACAACATCATCAGGCCCCAACATTTCCAACACATAGGCCAATATAAGACCCTTTTGATGTGTTATATGAGGAACGCAGTCATAGTTTAGAAGGCCAAGGACCTGTCACACACGGCCTCCAACGTCCCCATCATGTACATGAGGATACAATTTCAGACCAACATACGCATTAGTGGTTCCTTTACTCTAACAAAATCCAACACATGAGTCCACTCCTAGTTCACCAACATATTAAAATTTGTAAATGTGGCTGTTCTACTGTAGTTTTATAATATGTGTGTAGGTCTGTATGTGTAGGGACAGTTCTTGTTTTTATAGTGGTTTTGGCAATGTTTGAAAGCAATATTTATATCAGTTTGGAAATTTTGGCTCAAGAAAGCCACGTTACTAAAAGTTTAAGCCTAAAACATTGTGTTATTGTGTTTTTTACATTGTGACCAACGTAATATTACTATAACGTGAAAAATACACATGGCCATTTTGACACCTATTTCTAAAACAGTATGCATGCAGACACTCTGACGTCTTAACACACTATATGTTAGTTTAACAATTTTATAATCACAAACCTTGATCTCTACAGGCTCTATATAAGTAATGAAAATACTACAGATTGTAAAGGCACATAAATGACAGCTAAGGAGTTGCAGTACTTCTACAGCAGGGTCTGGAGTGTCTTACTATGTTACAAAACGTCTTGCACCTTGTTTAGCCATGTGTGATAAAGCACATATGTATGCAGACACAATAACGTAATACAACGTAACACTACAGATTTTTGCAAATTTGCAACATTGCGTTATATTGTGTTTGCAGTAGATGATAGGATAGAAAGATGATAGGGCAGAAAGCCAGAGAGGATAGATAGAATGAGAGATAGATGCGAGAATAGCATTACCAGTTTCCCTGCTCTGTCTCCCAGCTCTCTCTGCTTCTTCCAGAGCTGATCATTAAGCTCATGAATATTCACCCAGCGACCCGGAAGCAGCAAAGAGAGTAGGGAGGCTGGTAATGCTATACTTGCATCTATCTATCTATCTATCTATCTATCTATCTATCTATCTATCTAAAACACAAAGCTTTTTGAGCAGCAATGCATGCGGGTGCAGATATAGCTTGACTCCCTTCACAGCACAATATAGATACGATCAAGCTTGACAAAAGTCGAGGGAGCCTGAAACGTAGCCTATGCCCTGAACTTGAAGCCAAAATAAAGGCATAAGATGACATATTAATGGAGTGCTGCAGCTGAATTCTTTATATCCTATCTATCTATCTATCTATCTACAGTGCTGTGCAAATTAATTGGGACAAAGCATTTTTTAAGTAAAATAGTTGGTTACCAGTCAGTGATTCAAACCAGTTTTAACTGCTTTGAACAGGTGTGAGTGTACAACCTTGAGTAACAAAATGTGGCTTGACTGGTTTTAGTCAGAAAATAACAGCTAGCTGCCCCCTCAGCTTCAGTTGAGAGCTTGTTTCTGTGAGGAGTGGTTTAGTGTACTTTTTCTCTTTGTGTGATTCGTGCCTGTAAAAATGGATGTTACTTCATGGAAGAAGTCTAGAATTATTACTCTTAATGAACATACAAGTCTGACTGTAAGAGAAATCGCTTCCACTGTTGGTATTGGAAAATCTACCGTTTCCAGAATAATTCACACACTCAATGAAACTGGATTGTTTTCTCCAAAACGAAAAGGGAAATATGGAAGAAAAACGAAAACGACACCAAGAACTGATAAAACAGTTATCAAAAATAGTAAAACTAATGCAAGAAAAACTTGCTTCATCCCATTTGATTTGCACAGCACTGTATCTATCTATCTATCTATCTATCTATCTATCTATCTATCTATCTATCTATCTATCTATTCTATATATCCTATCATTGATCTATCTCATGTAACGCATACGTTTTTGAGGCTCTAAAATGCCTAAAAATGCCACTTTTGCTGTACTTACAACGGAAACAGTTAACGTTTCCGTTGTACCAGAAAGCTCTAATGCAATGTGAACCTAGCCTTAGTTCGATTAGGGCTTATGAAAATATCACAGTTATGAGCGGCATCATTGTCTAACATTAAGCCGAGTGCAATGTGACATTTTCTAGCATTACACTCGTGTGAGTCATGTGCTTGTGGGACCTCGACCTAAAGGTAATGCCATACTGGCGTCAAATTTGCACAAGTGCAATGCGAGATAATCTTGTATTGCAATCGGACCAACATTAGTCAATTAGGCAGCTCAGACCTGCGAAATTTTCCTCAGCCCTATACGGACTGAAGAAAAAATTGCAGCATGCTGGCATTTCTGCAAGTCTCTGATCACACTTACCCCATATAATTCTGTGGGTGCGAGTGAAATTTTGCACTGCACTGACAGACATGCGAGTGCAGTGTGATATACACCAAGGCTGGCAATGGAGAAGATTGGGAGATTACTCTCCCCCTGTCCTCCGCAGCTGTGACCTGACCACAGGATAGTACCATAGTTGCATGACACTCGGCTCACGCTCACACCAGAGCTTACACCAAGGGTCATTAGCATAACATATCCAATGTTCTCGCATTGGATGATATACGTTAGCGTGCATCTGTGGCGCCCCTCTGGCGGGACGCCACAGGGAGGTACTGCACCCCAAAGGAAAGGTGTAGTATCTCCGTAGTCACAGGTGGAGGGGGGGAACTACAGAGTCTGTCCACAGAACCCACCCACAGCCACCCTAGCACAGGGGACTGTAATTCAGTAGGTCCCAGGGGGGTGGAGCTTAGGAGAGCGGGAGACGTGAGTGACAGGTGACCCAGACAAGAAGGGGACACTCCAGGTCTGGTCGGAGCCGTCTGGAGTGCACAGGTCACACCGGTAAACTGGAGCTGAGGCGATTTGATCATGTTCATCCCAAACCGCAGACCAGCATGTTGTGGGCCCTCATAAGGGAGCCACGACACCCACCAAGAAGCCTAACCTCTGTCCCAAAGCTAGGTCCAAGACGCCAAGAGGTATCAAAGACTTAAGGCAACAGACCTGGGGACCAGTAACCAGACTTTAGCATGGGAGAGCAGAGAGCCATTATAAACAGAGACCAAGAAAGATGATTGAGAGACACCTCTGACAGACTCTGTGGTGAACCCTAAAATCTGTGGCTATAATCCCTGTTGAGGGCCTCTGCAGCACTACAGCAGGACCGCAACTATAACCACCATCATCCACCCCGCCACGCTGAGGAAAGGTTCCACCTGTGAGGAGCTGTTTTACCTTTGCTGCACCACACCATTACCTCAGCGCCTAGCTGCAGCGCTGGTAACCGCTTACCAGACACCACAGGTGGTGTTACGTCCAATCCCCCCCAATCATCACCCCATCCACCATTGAGTGCGCAGGGCACGGAACCAGGTCCCAACAAGCTGTGATCCCCACCGAAGCCACCGTCCCCGTATCAGAGTAACCCCTTCCCTGCCAGCCCGACTCAAAATTGGCATCACAAACAGGTTATTGTGCCCGGTAAAACCAAGTACTGTGCGCCTTCAATTGAACTTTATTGACTGAACTTTATTTTACTCCGTGGACCCAAAATGGCGGGCCTGGAAATGTGAGTTAAATGTGTTGGCCCAGGGGCGTGCCTCGGCCCCTCATCGAAGGATGGCCATGCAAGAGGCGCCAAACTGTCTCCCCGCCCCCCTTGCCATCAAACAACCAAGGGGCGGGTTGGGAACTGGACCGCGCCAGCTCGGGACTAAAAAAAGTGAACAGAGTGCGGCCAGAAGCAAGAACGAGAGACATTGGCCACTACCAGATCTGTTACCCAAGCACGGCCCAGATAATATGGGAGCTCAAAGACTAAGAGACCTGGTCTGCGAAGTCAAGGAAGACCTGAGGGCAGACACTTGAGCCCCAGGGACACCGACACTTGGAGATGAGGGTGACGCGGCCCTCTGGAGTGTAGCCCTCGACGATTTGTGAACCCAGGTGATGGAGGTCGTAGAATGGGTGATCCGGAGGTGGAGTGCCAACATACAGCTGAAGCTGAGTCAGCGTGCGAGACAACAACAGGGGCCTGAGCTAGACCTGGAACCGGGTGTGGTCGATAGAACCAGAGACCGAGCACCCGGTGGTAGATGAGGACTATGCCCCCACAGAGCCGGACTCAGTCACTGCTGAGGAGGCAAAACTATCCGAGACCAGCAATCCACTACCCAGACAGGAGAACCGCGAGCCCGATAACAATGCTGATGCAGAGCCTGCCGAACCGGAAAATCTGATTCGATTCTCAGAGGAGCCCGACCTGATCATAGAGGGGTTTGAGGAAGAAAGCTCTACCAACCAAGTTAAGTTCCCAGGAGGAGGACCGAGAGGAAGAAAAAGTCGTCGGTGTATAGGCGTCCGGGCCCCGTGAGTTATGCTGGGCCGATCACCTGGAGCAACCAACATGCCGGGCCGGAATGCAGATGAGGCCATTTGGAGGCCAATTTCCAGCCCCGGCTCCACACTCCTGGCAACCCGTTAGGAGGCCACAGTTCGTCTAGGATGATGAGGCGGAGCGGCAGAGGTGGCAAGAAGCATGGTGGGCTAACGAAATGGAGACCCGCCAGGCCTGCGCCTTTGCCCGTACCCAACCATCATTATCCTTGGACCATAGAAAGAAAGGGACAATCACATCCTTCAACCTGAGTACCGGATACGGCTTTGCCCGGGAAACAGGCCTCTATGCAGAGATCTTCGTGGGGAGAAGAGATGTCGAGCCCCACCTCCCACAAGGCCACCCGGACCGGGATTTGCACTGGGATGACGTGATCACATACGATCGCTATGCAGGAAGGACCCCGAGGATGGTATGCGATCCAGATCAGTAAGTGTTGAACAGTTAAGATGATCCTGGTTTCGTGCTAAATGTAAATAGTTAATTGTGTGGTTCCCCTGATAAACCCATAAAAAGACTCACATGGACTTGAATGTGAACTTTTTGTGTTAGACCCTGATTGAACTCGAAATCAGAGACTCAATACCCGGCCCACGTTGGGCCGATGTGGACTAGAATAAATGTGTTGTTTGCAAGGTTTGAAGCCCAGTGCAAGGGAAGAAAAGAGAAAAGTATATTGTTGTTGTTTTTGTTATGTTTCTGGTTCGTATAAACCTGGTTAATGAAAAGAGAAAATAAAAATTAAGCTCATACATGGTCTGTTTGTAACGCCTAGACATTACCGGACGAGTTTATTCAACCAAGGGGGAATGTGGCACCCCCTCTGGCGGGATGCCACAGGGAGGTACTGCACCCCAAAATAAAGGTGTAGTATCTCCGTAGTCACAAGTGGAAGGGGGGAACTACAGAGTCTGTCCACAGAACCCACCCACAGACACCCTAGCACAGGGGACAGTAATTCAGTAGGTCCCGGGGGGTGGAGTCAGTGAGACGGTGACAGAGAGAGGAAACGGACAGACGCAGGGGACCCTGCTAACCTGAGGAGAGGGCACCTTTAAGGAGTGGAGGTGGCCCAGACAAGAAGGGGACACTCCAGGTCTGGTCGGAGCCGTCTGGAGTGCCCAGGTCACACCGGTAAACTGGAGCCGAGGTGGTTTGATCGGGTTCATCCCAAACCGCAGACCACCGTGTTGTGGGCCCTCATAAGGGAGCCACGACACCCACCAAGAAGCCTAACCTCTGTCCCAAAGCTAGGTCCAAGACACCAAGAGGTAACAAAGACTTAAAGCAGCAGACCTGGGGACCTGTAACCAGACTTTAACGTGGGAGAGCAGAGAGCCATTATAAACAGAGATCAAGAAAGGTGATTGAGAGACACCTCTGACAGACTCTGTGGTGAACCCTAAAATGTGTGGCTATAATCCACAGTGAGCCGGACTGTACTGTGTACCCTATCCATCTGGTACCAGTAAAGAACTGTTTTGTGCTAACTTGATCTCTGGTCTCATTTACTCCGTCGCCTGAAGGGCCTCTGCAGCACTACAGCAGGACCACAACTATAACCATCATCATCCACCCAGCCGCGCTGAGGAAAAGCTCTGCCTGTGGGGAGCTGTACTACCTCTGCTGCACCACACCATCACCTCAGCGCCCGGCTGCAGAGCTGTTAACCGCTTACCAGACACGACAGGTGGCGTCACATATAATATCCCTCCCAATCATCACCCCCATCCGCCATTTATGCCGTGATCTCCACCGAAGCCACCGTCCCGGTATCCGAGTAACCCCTTCCCTGCCGGCCCGACTCACATCTACCCTTACACTGCAACTCAACTGACATCTTCAAATCAGATAGATTGTGACTATGAATTAACTTTATGTCACTCTATGAACAGAACTACAATCTACTATGATGAGGTTTGAAAGCATAATTATGAATTCCTGATGAATACGGAGATAAGAGAAAAACTCACAGTTTGAGAATATTGGATTTCTGGAATGTGTTTCAAAGACGATTATTGAGGTAATCTCTGTACTACTGCAATTTATCAACCTGTCAATGCACATTTTACTGCATTGAAGTCATGGAAGCTATCCCTTAAAATGTCAGGAAAAGCTTACAGATATAGTCATACCAAAAAGTGTTGGCACCCTTGAAATAGTTCCTGAAAAATAAGTATTTTACCAGGAGATCATTGTAATTATACATTTTTTGTGTGGTTACAATACACACAAAGGAAATAAATAACAACAAAAAAAGGCAAATTGGACATAATTTGACACAAAACCCTCAAAATGGACCAGAAAAAAATTGTTGCCACTTTTCTAAAATTGTGGGTAAACAACACTGTGTCAAGCATGTGATACTCATTCAAACTCACCTGTGGCAAGTAACATGTATGGGCAATATGAAAATCACACCTGAAACCAGATAAAATGGAAGAAGCTGACTCAATCTCAATGATTTTCAAGGAGAAATACTTAATTTTCTGGAACAATTTCAAGGGTGCCAAAACATTCTGTATATTGAACTCAAATACCCACACATTTAAGGGAGTCTATCAGGTTATTATTCAGTATGATACTGATAGTGCCCCGAATAATACTCAGGTAGACTTTTCAGAATATGTAGGTCTCTTGCTATAAGCATGTTCACACCCTGCAGGCAGTTGTAATAGTAAATGACATGACTCCTGAACAGTCTGAGAGTCACAGCATGTAATGGTTATTTAAATAGCCAAGCCTATCCAAGCTGGTATTCTATCCCTCCCCTCTCATTGATTTTGCTTTGATTCTCTTAGGCGTCTGCAGGCTGCTGGGTAACCTCACTACAGTCTGTGCTGTCTGTAAAAGATTTCTGTTTATATGAACATTGGTTTTCCTGCATACATGTAATGTGTGTATCTGCTGAGCAAATGATCAAATGTGCATATAAATGCAAAAAAATATCTCAGAGCATATAGATGCCGCAAAGGCAAGTAAATAATGGGATGCATTTAAAGCGGCATAGATGCTCATGAGAAGAACATAACTTTACGTCTATACAAGTCAATAGTGCGACCACACTTAGAATACTGTGTACAATTCTGGTCTCCAGTGTATAAGAAAGACATAGCTGAACTAGAGTGGGTCCAGAGAAGAGCGACAAAAGTCATTAGAGGACTAAGGGGTCTGCAATACCAAAACAGGTTACTAAACTTGGGGTTATTTAGCTTGGAAAAACGAAGGCTTAGGGCTGATCTTATAGCAATGTACAAATATATGAGGGGACAGTACAGAGACCTTTTTAATGATCTCTTTACTCTTAGGCCTGAGACAGGGACAAGGGGGTATCCTCTACGTCTGGAGGAAAGAAGGTTTAATCATAATCACAGATGTGGATTCTTTACTGTAAGAGCAGTGAGACTATGGAACTCTCTGCCACATGATGTTGTAATGAGTGATTCACTATTAAAATTTAAGAATGGCTTTCTTGAAAACTATAATATTACCAGTTATATATACTAGATTCTTTGATAGGGCGTTGATCCACGGAACTAGTCTGATTGCCGTATCTGGAGTCAGGAAGACATTTTTTTCCCAAATGTAGAGCCTAGTGTTTTCCACATATTTTTTTTTTGCCTTCCTCTGGATCAACATGTTAGGCTATGGGTTGAACTAGATGGACTTAAGGCCCCGTCACACCATCCAACATCGGCTGCGATGTTGGATGCGATGTCGCAGGTGCGCGCTCGCTTCCGACATCACAGCCTAGCTGTCTTACGGCAAGATGTTGCCGGTGACGGTAGTGTGCTGTTGGCGCCGCGATCGCTCACTGGGCTGGGATCAACCCAGCGAGCGATCCACTGCAATGCAGCGAATAGGCGGGATTAGCCAAGACATCGCTATTGCGATGTCACACCGAACAATCCCGCCGGTTGTTTTAGTTGAAGTTGACAGGTTTTCCTGCATGCAGGAAAACTTGTCAACTCCGACTTGAACAACTATCGTTGTTGAATCGTGCGTTTACACGATACGACGCAACAACGATGTCGTTTCAACATCGTTCCTGACGTCACTTTTGAATGACGTCGGAAACGATGTTGAATGGTGTGACGGTACCTTTAAAGTCTACCTTCAACCTTAAAAACTACTATGCTACTATGTTATTACACACAGGCCTCAGATACACACAATGAAAATGTCAGATCTGCTAAGAGCATAGACCTTCTTCCCCCTCCTTTCTCCTGTTTTTCCAATGAGTTAGGCTGCCTTTACATTTGCGTTTGTGTCGGCATGCGGAGGGCATGCAGACGCAAGCGCAGGGCAAACGCTGCCATACTGATGTGAACGCAGTGGAGATTCTCTGCATGTGTTCACATCAGTATGGTGTCCGGCCAGCCAATCAGCGATCTCGGTGGCGGCTGGGAGGCGGAGATCAGCGGCAGAGATTTCCTCCACCTGGCCGCCGCCAAGATTGCTGATTGGCCATCGGGAGTAATTTCAATGAGATCCGCAGCTGTCATGCGGAGGACACTGCGGATCCATCGAGATCAATGCATTGTTTGTGCACTTGCGGGCACTTGCTGATAAAACAAGCGCCCGTGGACGCACACAAAATGCAACATGTTGCGTTCGGAGGGCGGAGAAGGGCGCACAAAATATGCGCATCCAAACGCAGCTACTATGCGTTCCCATGTTAAACATAGGAATGCAGTGCGCATGCGTTTGGCTGTGATCTGTTACACTGCATTCCAAACGCAAATGTGAACCTAGCCTTACACAGCATACAGACCCAGAGGAGAGCAGGGCAGTGTAGTGATGCATTAATATTCACTCCTTGGGGAGCAAAGAATTGTGATTGACAGATGGAATAAATCTTTTATTTTGAAGTTTACACAGGATAGGAGGGAAGCATAAATAATAGAAATAGAGAGAGCTTAGAGAAAGGAATAATAAAATGATAATGAAGGAACTATTTGCCAATGCTTGTTCAGCTAACAGCTATCTCTTATATCTCCCCCTTCCTGAGTCCATAACTATGGCATGTATTTTTACAGCAATGGTGTAATGCCAGTACTGGAATCCCTGCTGCAAGGACGTCAACACACTCACCTCCCCAGTAGTCCAGTGGCCTCTGCTCCGGTTCCTGTCACTTTTCTCTACATCCTGATCATGCCGTACAAGTCTCCTGGGAGCATCCTAGTAGTGTGCCCACTCCCTGCTTCTTAAAGGGGCAATGAACACACTTTGCAAGTGTACCCAGCCAATGGCTTGATGACAGTAGACACTTAAGGTACCCTCCCTCTAGATACCTGTGCAACATATAAGTTCTATCTTCTGCATGTTTGCCAGTTGTCAGGTTCCTGACAACCCGTACTCATCTCCTGTGTTCACTAACCTGTACCTGTGTTCCAGTACCTGTCCTGTGTTCCTTTACCTGCCACAGCTGCAGTTCCTGCCATAACCACCAGTACCTGCTGTACCTGCCTGTATGTACAATACCTGCCAGATCCTGACAGTACCTTCAGTACCTGCCAATTTCTGCATACCCATCAGTAAATGCTCTACCCTCTTGAACCTGCCATACCAGTCTGTAATCACCTGCATGCCCTCTATTACCAGCCTGTCTGCTAGTACCAGTCTGCCAGCCTTTACCAGCCTGCCTGTTCCAACCACCCTGCCTGCACCTGAGTCTGTGCACTCCCGACCCATGGGGTTAGCTGCTATGGAGCTGAGAATTCCTCTGAAGTGGTGCCTGAGAGCTACCTTCCATCACAAGCCTTACCTCACCATCAGAGGCTCTAGTGAAGACGAAGTAGTTGCTTTGTTATGACCCTCCAGGGTGAGCCCAGTTCTGTGGCGCAGTGGGTCCATAGCCATCAGCATCACAGTTGGGAAGAGAGAAATAAGCCATGGCATGGCACAACTAATTCTGCAAGCATCAAAGATTTGGCATGTTAAGATATCATATCCATTAAGGGGGTGAACCATCACTTAGATATTCATGATGTATTCTTAAAACAGGTCATTAATATTAGATTGTAGTGGTTCTACTTTGATTTCATCTGACCATATGACATTTTCCCAGTACTCATCCAAATGCTCTCTAGCACACCTCAGACGGACCTGGACGTGTAATGGCTTAAGCAGGGGGACAAGTCTGGCACTGCAGGATCTGAGTAACCTGGTGGTGTAATGTGTTACTGATGGTAGCCTGTGTATTGTTGGTCACAGCTCTCTGTAGGTCATTCACTAGGTCCCTGTGTGGTTCTGGGATTTTTGCTCACTGTTCTTGAGATCATTTTGACCTCACGAGGTGAGATCTTGTGTGGAGCCCCAGATCGAGGGAAATTATCAGTGGACTAGTATGTCTTCCATTTTCTAATTATTGCTCCCACAGTTGATTTCTTCACACCAAGCTGCTTGCCTATTGCAGATTTAGTCTTTCCAGGCTGTTGCAGGGCTACAATTTTGTTTCTGGTGTCTTTTGACATCTCTTTGGTCTTCACCATAGTAGAATTTGTAGTGTGACTGTTTGAGTTTGCTGACAGGTGTCTTTTATACTGATAACAAGTTCAAACATGCCAGTAATACAGGTAATGAGTGGAGGATAGAGGAGCTTCTAAAGCAGTGTTTGTCAACTCCAGTCCTCAGGATACACCAACACATCGTGTTTTCAGGATTTCCTTAGTATTGCACAGGGGTTTGAATTATCCCTAGTGCAGGTGATTAAAGTATCTCCTGTGCAATACTAAGGAAATCTTGAAAACATGACCTGTTGGTGGGTCCTGAGGACTGGAGTTGAGAAACACTGCTCTAAAGGTACCGTCACATGCCGCCATATTGCCAGAGATTTGGTTGGCGATTCACGAATACGGCGATGTGGAAACCACATCGCCTGTGCGTAGTGGCATGTGACTGAGAGATTCTACAGCGAAAAATTGCCGGTGGAGCGTCACCTGATTGACCTGCACTGCAGAGAAATCAGGCATCGTCCACCAGGCAATTTCAACTCATGGTGACGTGTGGCAGGGCGAAGGCGACGTACATAGTGATCGTGAAAGAAATCAAGTAGGCGTGCTTGGATATTGTGTTTTTCGCATTCGTCTGCGGCAATTGGTGGGTGATACTGCGTTCCGAATGGGTGGCCGTGTCCGAGGCACCTTATTTGATGACCCGTGTGTTGACGCAAGGCTCACCAATGGGTACGCAGTTCCGTCCACGAATTGCAGGGATAGGGGTGCAGTGAAAAACACTCTAGCACGCCCCTATCAAAACAGTATGGCGACATCGCTGCTACGATTGTGGTGTGTGACACGGCAATGTGTGAAGGGAAGATTGCTTCCTGTGTTCTGCAGGCGATTTCCAGAACGCAGGATTGCCGTAGAATGCAGACGAGATCTCTATTTGTGACAGGTCAACGACGATCTAACAAAAGTTCTCGAAACATGCACGCTCACATCAAATTGCCGGCGATATGGAAGCCATATGGTGGCGTGTGATGGTACCTGTAAATAAGATGTTACAGGTCTGTGAGAGCCAGAAATCTTGCTTGTTTGTAGGTGACCAAATACCGTATATACTCGTGTATAAGCCGACCCGTTTATAAGCCGACCCCCCTACTTTTGCCCCCAAAACCTGGGAAAACCTATTGACTCGTTTATAAGCCGAGGGTGGACCCCAGCACAGGTATACAGCTCCCAGCAGTGTGGTATACAGCAGCCCCAGAGGTATATACAGCAGCCCAGTGGTAGTATACAGCAGCAGCCCCAGTGGTATATACAGCAGCAGCTGCAGTAGTTAGTATACAGCAGCCCCAGAGGTATATACAGCAGCCCCAGTGGTAGTTACAGCATCCCCAGAGGTAGTATACAGCAGCCCCAGAGGTAGTATACAGCAGCCCCAAAGGTATATACAGCAGCCCCAGTGGTAGTATACAGCAGCAGCTCCAGTAGTTAGTATACAGCAGCCCCAGAGGTATATACAGCAGCCCCAGTGGTAGTATACAGCATCCCCAGAGGTAGTATACAGCAGCCCCAGAGGTAGTATACAGCAGCCCCAAAGGTATATACAGCAGCCCCAGTGGTAGTATACAGCAGCCCCAGAGGTAGTATACAGCAGCCCCAGAGGTAGTATACAGCATCCCCAGAGGTATATACAGCCCCAGTGGTAGTATACAGCAGCCCCAGAGGTATATACAGCCCCAGTGGTAGTATACAGCAGCCCCAGAGGTATATACAGCCCCAGTGGTAGTATACAGCAGCCTCAGTGATATATACAGCCCCAGAGGTAGTATACAGCAGCCCCAGAGGTATATACAGCCCCAGAGGTAGTATCCAACAGCCCCAGAGGTATATACAGCCCCAGTGGTAGTATCCAGCAGCCCCAGAGGTATATACAGCCCCAGTGGTAGTATACAGGCCCCCCAGTGGTGGTATACTGACCCCCACCAGTAACACACAGCCCCCCCCTCCTTAGTATGTCCCCCCCTCCTTAGTATGTCCCCCCCAGGCTGCGGCACCTGTTAAAATAACAAACTTTCATACATCACCTCTCCGGCGCAGCTCCTCCTCTCCTCCGGTCCCGGCTTCTTCTTCCTACTTGTGGCCGGCTTCTGTGACCGCGCGCAGGAAATGACGTCATCTCCTGCGCCCGGTCACATGACACCGGAAGCAAGAAGAAGAAGACGCCGGGACCGGAGGAGCGGAGGAGCTGCGCCGGAGAGGTGATGTATGAAAGTTTGTTATTTTAACAGGTGCCGCAGCCTGGGGGGGGGGGACATACTAAGGAGGGGGGGACATACTAAGGAGGGGGGGCTGTGTGTTACTGGTGGGGGCCTGTGTAGTGCAATATGCACGGCATCCCCCCGCCGCTGATGGACGGGGGAATGCCGTGCATATTCATTACACTAATGAGGCGGCCCCACGTGACCACCTGCGGTCACCGCGGCCCCCTCCTGCCTCCTCCAGCCACCGGTGCAGCCCCCCCCCCACAGCATACCGAGTGACTCGTGTATAAGCCGAGGGAGGGACTTTTCAGCCCTATTTTTGGGCTGAAAAACTCAGCTTATACACGAGTATATACGGTACTTATTTTCCACCAAAATTTGAAAAAAAAATTCTTTCCAAATCAGACAATGTGATTTTCAGGATTTATTTTCTCATTTTGCCTCTCATCATTGAGATCTACCTATGATGTCAATCACAGGCCTTTCTCATCTTTTTAAGTGGAGAACTTGCACAATTGGTGGCTGACTAAATACTTTTTTCCCCACTGTATTCCTTCCAACCTCCCAACACACATGAATGCTGGACTGATACTTCTAGGCTGCGTTCACACGCTGCGTATTTGTTGTGTCTTTTTACGCGCGTGATACACCCCCAGTCTATGGGGTACTCAGGAATCGGGCCGGTGGTGGTCTCTCGAGGATATCATGATAGTCGTGACCTGGTCCCGTGGCCTGGGATCAGTCCAAAGAGGGGATATTTACAGGGGATTTCTCATGACGCCACCCGGGGTATGTGCTTAGTAGAACCAGCGCTGCCGTATTCCTGCTGGGGATGGTGACTTGGGGCAGCGTGGAGGGTAAGCCCTTCTCGGGTAGGGCTGAGGGTCCCCAGGGCAGAAGTAGTGATAACGGATGAGGCTTTGTGAGGGATCATGCTGGGTACAAGTCACTTACTTCCAAGCTGCAGCTCCTCCAGCCAGTGTACAGGGACGACCATCTGTGGCTCCTCAGGTGGGATTCAATTGCAATATTTGCTGCTGCAGCTCTCCACAATGCTGGTTGTCTTAGTGCTGGACGTGGTGCTGGAAAGGAGCAGTCTCAGGCAAGTGTGAGCTTACTGGGTACTTTACTTGATCTTTCCACAGCAGTTTCACAGTTCACACAAGTTACACTTAAAACTTCAGCACTGCTCCGGGTTACTTAAGCTGTGCAGCTCAGGTAGCTTTTCTGTGTTGCTCCCTCAAAGTCCTTTCAGGCCCTTCTCTCAGTATTATCGTAGTACCTCATCCACGGGTTCGGTCTGGTCGTCGCGGACTCACGGGTGAATATATTTCCGTTACAGTCAGGGTCACCAGTCCTAGTATGACGGCTTTGTTCCTAGTCCATGGTGGAAAGTTAGGCTGCAGCACATAAAGTCTCTGCCCCACACTGGTGTGTCTCATGATTAGGGTAAACAATCCCCAGTCACCTCTTCAGAGTCGGCTCTCTGGTGTCGGCCTAGCCCTCCAGTGTCCCAGGTTCAGGTATTTGGGCACACCAGTCTCCTTCTGCCTGTCACTGTGCTAAGGGTTCCTCCCCGCAGCACGGTTCTATCTGGCTGCTGGGCCCTTGTCTGCCCACCTTCCTTAGCTGTGGGGTCTCTTTCAGTCTTTCCCCTTCCCGTCACTTCCAGGCTGTGAAGTAGGTGTTCTCTCCAGGGATCGGTGCCTCACAGGATTCTGCGTCTCCAGGGAGCCCAAAGCTGTCTGGAAGTCCCTCTGTTCTCTTTCTCCATCTCCAACTAACTAACTTCAACTCGTTCTAACTCCTGTCTCTTCCTGTTCCTAGGTTTTGTTTAGGTCACTCCACCCACTTTGTCAGTGTCCTTCTACGTTCCACCCACTGTGCTACACCCGATGCCCCTTGCCCAACCTATAGTCCTAGACGTAGTGTCACTGTTTGTGCGGTGTAGGTGTGTTTTGCAACCTTGCTTATGTGGATGCACTTCCCTCTTGTAGCCACCTAGTCGCAGGGGTGCCTTACGCGTTTTTAAGGGGAAAATGTGCGTAAAAATAAACACAAGAGAACAACTTGAATTGCGCTTTTTTACACGCGTTTCTTCAAGTGCTCATAATGGGGCCTATGGAGAAAAAGCGTGTAAAAAAGCGCAAAGAATTGACATGTTCATTCTTTTAACGTGCGCATTTTTGCTCCAAAAACGCTGCATAAAATTATGCGGCATCTGAATGGCACAAAGTGAATGTCCATTCACTTTGCTGGGAAATGCAGACGCATGTGCGTTTTTGCAGCAAAAACACGCATAAAAAGACACGAAAAATATGCAGCGTGTGAACGGGGCCTAAAAGTGGTGTTCTGCAAGCACTGGATTTTATTTCTGCTTGGTGTAATCTCTAGATGCCCTGAACTTAGGTCTACAGTATGAATATAAAAGGGAATGAATAAACAATGTTCAACTTTGATCAATTGGGCCCTTTTCACATCTATTCGCCCCCTGCGCTTGCCTGCCCTTCCTGCCCTGCGCTAGCACAAATGCAAGCGCAGGTGCATTTACAGGCAAATGCAGGCAAGTGCATAGGTGCATAAATGCACTGCCCTTGCGCACGCCTGCGCTCCCTGCCCCCATTACCTGCTATGGCCGAGCACAGCCGAGCGCAGGAGTCGAAAACCCGGAAGCGCGAGTGTGAATGTGCCGACATCACCGTGCATGCGCTTGGCCAGACGCACCCAGAAATGCACCTTGCGACGTTTCCGGGTGTGTCTGGCCAAGCGCATGCGCAGTGACGTCACCACAGTCACACTTGCACTTCCGGGTTTTCGGCTCCTGCGCTCAGCTGTGCTCGGCCATAGCAGGTAATGGGGGCAGCAAGCGCAGGCGAGTGCAAGGGCAGTGCATCTATGCACTTGCCTGCAATTGCCTGTAAATGCACTTGCGCTTGCATTTGAGCTAGCGCAGGGTAGGGAGGGTAGGCAAACGCAGGGGCTGCATAGATAGGAAAGGGGCATAAGCTTGAAACATATTGACTTTGCTGGAAAGCCCGGAGTCACTAAAATTCACTGCAAAAAATGTATCCGCAAAAAATGCATCATAAACGCAGTGAGAATGAAGCCTTATAATGGTATGTTCAAGCGTTTAGTATTTGGATGCAGAAATTTCTGCACCAAATCTGCATTTCTTGGCAGGAAAAACTTGTTTTGTTTTTTTTACATGCACTTTCATACATTTGGGATGTAAAAACGCTGCAAGAATTAACACGCTGCAGATTTATTTCTGCTCCACATCTGCCAGGGAAAGAAAAGTAACACATGCACAAAACTTCAGAATTCTCATTGGCTTTGCTGGCATTAGAATTTGCATGCTGTTTTGTAACAAAAATGCACTGAAAGATGCATCAAAAATGCTATACAAATGCATTGTGTGCACAGGGCCTAAGAGACAAGTGACCTGAAAATGCGGATTGCTTCAATGTAAACAGAAGACACCTTGAAGGCTTTGAATGGACAACTTAATCATTAATCCAAAAATGCTCCATTCATGTTTTTAAGGCTGGAAACACATTGACATATAAAAAATCTGTCCGTTTCTCATCCAGGAGAGTAGGACAAGTGACATTCATTTTTTGATCCGTGTGTCATGCAATTGCACAGGACAGCACACGGACCATCCTAGTGGCATGTTTTTTTTCACAGATACATTATCATTCTGTAGCTCAGAATACTGTAAAATGTTCCTGTAAATGATTATAAAGTAATAGCTGCTTAGAAAAAAAACGCATTGCACACGGGCAGCACACGGATGCTAGGCGAGAAAAAAAAAAAAATCGTACACTCACATAGCAGTTGTATGTCACACAGATCAAACAACGGATGTCACTCGTCCTACTCTCCTGTACGACAAACAGTCAGATTTTATAAACGCCAGTGTGTTTCCAGCCTCACAGAAAATTTGGTGAATCAACACCAAACACCACAACTATTACTGGTGTTTTATTCTAAACTAGCTGTGAGCCCGATGCAAATGCATCGGGATTCTAGAACGTGCATTAATTTGATTATAGTAGTTATAGCTGGTGTGAGGACTTTTCGGGGGGGTGTGAATAGTTTTTTTGGGGGTGTGTGAATAGTTTTTGGGGGCGGTCCAATACTTTTTTGGGGGGGTCCAATACTTTTTGGGGGGGTCCAATACTTTTTTTGGGGGGTCCAATACTTTTTGGGGGGGTCCAATACTTTTTTTGGGGGGTCCAATACTTTTTGGGGGGTCCAATACTTTTTGGGGGGGGTCCAATACTTTTTTGGGGGGGTCCAATACTTTTTTTTGGGGGGGGGAATACTTTTTTTGGGGGGTGCAATACTTTTTGGGGGGGTCCAATACTTTTTGGGGGGTCCAATACTTTTTTTGGGGGGTCCAATACTTTTTGGGGGGTCCAATACTTTTTTGGGGGGGTCCAATACTTTTTTTGGGGGGTCCAATACTTTTTGGGGGGTCCAATACTTTTTTGGGGGGGTCCAATACTTTTTGGGGGGGTCCAATACTTTTTTTGGGGGGTCCAATACTTTTTGGTGGGGGGTCCAATACTTTTTTTGGGGGGTCCAATACTTTTTTTGAGGGGTCCAATACTTTTTGGGGGGTCCAATACTTTTTTGGGGGGTCCAATACTTTTTTTGGGGGGTCCAATACTTTTTTTGGGGGTCCAATACTTTTTGGGGGGTCCAATACTTTTTTGGGGGGGTCCAATACTTTTTTTGGGGGGTCCAATACTTTTTTGGGGGGGGTCCAATACTTTTTTTGGGGGGTCCAATACTTTTTTTGGGGGGTCCAATACTTTTTTTGGGGGGTCCAATACCTTTTGGGGATCCAATACTTTTTTTGAGGGGTCCGATACTTTTTGGGGGGGTCCAATACTTTTTGGGGGTGGTCCAATACTTTTTTTGGGGGGTCCAATACTTTTTGGGGGGGTCCAATACTTTTTGGGGGGGATCCAATACTTTTTTTGGGGGGTCCAATACTTTTTTGGGGGGGTCCAATACTTTTTTTGGGGGGTCCAATACTTTTTTTGGGGGGTCCAATACCTTTTGGGGGGGTCCAATACTTTTGGGGGGGGGGGGGGGGTCCAATACTTTTTTTGGGGGGTCCAATACTTTTTTTGGGGGGGTCCAATACTTTTTTGGGGGGTCCAATACTTTTTTTGGGGGGTCCAATACTTTTTTTGGGGGGTCCAATACTTTTTGGGGGGGGTCCAATACTATTTTTGGGGGGTCCAATACTTTTTTGGGGGGTCCAATACTTTTTGGGGGGGTTGAATACTTATTGGGGCTGAGTGCTCGCAATGGCCGCGAAGCGGGCATTGCGAGTCGCTGGCCGAAAATGGAACCAGAGGCTCGGCCACAAAGTTAGCGATTTACCGCTCAGGCAGCGACTCGCGCTACATGAGCGGTAAATCGCTAGCTTTGTGGCCGAGCCTCTGGTTCTATGTTCGGCCAGCGACTCGCAATGGCCGCTTCGCGGCCATTGCTCACACAAAGCTAGCGACTCGCAATGGCCTCGCGGCCATTGCTCGCGCAGCCAACGACTCGCATTGGCCGCGCAGGCCAGCGACTCGCATTGGCCGCAACGCGGCCAATGCTTCGCCGTGGTGACGTCACAGTGTGACATATCCACGGTCTACTCGGGGTCCGACACGGAAGTGCCTACGGCAATTATAGAGTAGATGTATCAAATAGACTGTTTCCTCTAGAGCTGATGTATCTGACCAAATGGCTGAAGGAAGCAGTTAAATCATTTTTACAACTTTGAGCAAGAGCTGTATTTTTAGAACACACAACTTGGTTTCTACCTTTGTAAAAGCTTTCTTGATCTCACAGCACGAGATGATAAAACGACAAAATAAGTGCAGGGGTGCTAGGGACACCATGGTCATTCCACTCAGCTGTGGGCTCCAGTAGATGTCCTTGTCTGAAACCTCTCCCTAAAAATAGTAACAATTACAAACTACCTATAAGGTCGGCTTCACACCACGTTTATTTGCTGTCAGGTTCTGTCCGGTGTTTTGCAGGAAGCGCCGGACAGAACCTGACAGCCCCGGACAAACAGAACCGGTGGGCAAATATGCACTCCAATCCTGTTTCCTGCTGGAATCCTCCCTGCTATCCAGGTGTTGAAATTTCAGCATAGTGGCTGGAAGGGAGCTAGCTGTGGTGCTGAAATTTCAGCCAAGGAGCTCTCTAGGTGCTGAAATTCAAAAGCAGCCGCTGCTCTATCAGCACCCGGCGTCCGGGAATCGGTCTAATTTTATGTCGGATCCAGAGCGATCCGGCACCCATAGACTCCCATGCCCATGCTATGGGCGCCAGATATGGGAGGATCCAGGTTTGTGTGATTTTTGCCCCGAACCCAAAAAATACTCCGATTTTGTGTCCAGGGCAAAAAAATTAAATTTGCCGGATCCTCCTGAACAGTACAAGACCGGATGGCAAATAACTGCCATTCGGCCCCATCCGGCCCCATAAGGATACAATAAGCGCAAAATAGCAAGTGGGGCTGTCCAAGTCCCACCGGACTGCCCCGGATCCAGAAAATCGTGGTGTGAAGCCGGCCTAATGTGGCACCTTGTTGCTACAGGTAACCACAGACTCACCTAGAACATGGATGGATTTCCACAGTGGGTACACAGATGCAAACAACACCTTCCACCCCAGCACAGTGGGAGAGCTAAACTTGCTGCTCTTAAGCAAGATCCCCTATAAATACTGGTGCTGGGGGTGGAGTTAGTTGGAGTGTACAGACTCTAGAAGAGCTGTGAAGACGTTCTGCTGGTCGGTGCCGTGCTAGGCCCAAGCCAGTGACCCTCAACAGCCTTCAGAGTAGCCTTGCAGGGCCCAAGAGTGGGGTCGGAAGGCAAGGCGAGAACGGAGGAAGAGTAAATTGAGGACCAAGCAGCCATCTTTGGTTCACTCCAGAAAGCATCCCGGACACAGGAGTCCGAATCTGCCGAAGAGCACCTAGCCCAGCAGAGAATACCGGTTTACCGTGGAGACTCCAGTCTCCTGGGCATCTGTGCAGCCACCAACAAGAGAGCCAGACACTGCGGAGAGAGGAATAGCGGCAGTCCATCGTGGGTTTCCCAAAAACAGCACACGTGATAGGGGAGCAGAGGAGGCCAGCCAAGTTTCACATGGGGCAGGGGCTTCACACACACGGGAAAAGAGACAAGGAGGCCCTATACCCACTCACTGTGGAGATCCTGAAGTACTTCTTGACCACCCAACAGTACCTGGACTTTTACCTGCCAAACCATCAGTAAAAGGTAAAGAAACAACCTGTGGTGTGTGTGTCAATTCCTCAATCTTTGCCCCTGCCATCCGCAGAGACTGTCCCGTTACTTAAAGCCCAGCCAAATCCCTGCTCCTTCCCTCATCATCATTACCAAACTCCCCAGGGATCCAGCTCAGCCTGTGCAGAGCTTCAACACCTAGCTGCACATCCATCATCCTGGGAGGCCACACGCAGCGCTGGTGCAGTCACCAGAAACCACAGGTGGCATCACTACAAACTATCCCATTTTCAATTCCCCCTTTTAAAGCTGACTGCCAGGGCCACGGCTCTGGGCAGGTCACCAGTGACATCCCAACCGCAGCTGAGGGCCCAGATACCCGAGTGCACATAACCATGGGGCGTGTCACTAACACATGACTTCTATAGTTCAACTGGGGTTTTATATTGGGTGTCCACACTTTTCCACCTTTTATTATTTTAATAATTGGTTACACCCGTTTTACACTATGTAGTACTTGCACTTCTTTTTTTTATGAAGTACATATGGCAGATAGACAATATATCTGTCGCGTGAAGGTTTGTAAAAGACATGTGAGAAAGATGGGCAATATTATGAAAACAAGTTTGCATGGTTAATGGAAACTTAATGTTTAGGTATCTGACATCTGAGGACAAAGTCCAATATACTGCTATAAAGTAGATACAGAACCTAAATTGTCTAAATGAGAATGTATTTGCTGTATTCTGCCTTACAAAAATAAAAGAATTATTCTATTCAGAGCGCTGTCTTGAAGGAAGCAGAGGTGTACATGTTTGACCTTGTCCCTGGGACTGCCAGATATAGCCAAGAGCAGTGGTGTAAGTTGAGGCTCATGGGCCTCCAATTATTGAAAATCTCTAATAGTATTAGTCTTTTTCTATAGGCCAAAGGGACTTTTGGGACCCCTAGGCTCCAGGGCCCGGATGCGATTGCAACTCCTGCACCTATTGTAGTTACGCCCTTGGCCAAGAGATATTTTGTGGTACCAGAGCCCGGTTCTTGGGATTACGTAGGGTCTCAGAAGTCGATAAGTTACCTCTTATCCTGTTGAAATAGGATGACTTTCTAATTTTTTAACAACCGTTTATCTGTCCATTTAGATTAATATACCATTTAATCTGTCATCATCTTTTTTCTTCCTCATCTGAGAGCAGTGCATTTTATGAAAAGAGGCCCTGGTTCCAACGATGTATCACATAGTTTACTCTGTGTAGCATTTGTGACACAGTTATAGTTCCTAGATATAGCAGAGCTCAGAACATTGACACTGCTTACCAAGGAAGGGAAGAAGCCAGAGCAGGTCTCACGTAGAGGCTTAGTATTATTAATGATAATCTCCTGCTAATGAAATACTCATTGTATTGAAACAACAGCACACAGCCTAATAAATGATCACATTCCAGAAATTAGTCTCTCAACCACTACCTTTTGATGTACTCAGATTACATAGCAAAAACCTGCTTAAAAATTCCTGTTCGTTCCATGGACAGCTAATTTAATGCTTCTGTCTCCCTAAAATAAAAGGATCAGGTGTTTAAATTTCTACTGCAAGAGTCGCTAAACCCCCATAGATATCACAGAGCCAGCAGGCAGGTTCAACCAACTTTTATGTAATGTTTATTGGGAAATTAAACAATAACTTTTGTTTGGAACCCACACTTATCTAACAAAACAGGTCTCAAATAGCATATTTCTCAAGTACTGTTATACACATGGCAACAGCTGTCTGTTTTAGCACTATGATATGAGAAATCATCTTTTCGCTTTCCCTGAGGCTTCGAGTGAAATCACACGGAAATATTACCAAGGTCAAATCAATAACAGACTCTTCTGAAAATAAACCCTGACTTCTGTATTTAGTACATCCCAGCAGCAGTGGAGATAACAATTTTACACATTATACAGGTTAGAAAGAAAACAATGAAACACGTAACCCTGTTTTTTGGTGAAAGAAACAATAGTAACGCTTTTGTCCTGTTATTCATGCATAAAATTGCTGCAAGATGTCCTATATACTGGTATGAGCTACCATATATCCTGTGTCCCACCACTTCCACCCCACACACTATACAGTGGTGATCACAATTAGAGAACGATGTATGGTCACTTAGTTGTAATCTCTATTGATCAACATTTGAAGGTTTTTGTGTAAGGGGTACACTATGCCATTAGAACAGTGTTTTCCAAAATAATCAAAGTTTATCAACTACCTTTTTTACACAAAACGTGATGATCATAATTGGAGAACAGCAATGACTGTAGCACAGAGAAAGATTAAAACTAAATCTTGAAAAGGTTATAACAGTCACCAGTGATTAGGAAGTGTACAGGTCTTTGCTTTTCTACAGGCCTTTGCTTTGTAAAGACCTTTGCTTTGAATGACTTCAGCACATCTGCAGCCACAGGACATCACTCGTCTCTCACACTGCTCTGGTGTGATTTTGGTCCACTCTTTTTCCAGTCTCTTCCACAGTTCTGTGACTGTTGTGCGTTTCTTGCCCATAGCTTTGTCACTAACAATTTTCCAGAAGTTTTCTATTGGGTTTAGATCAGAACTCTGGGCGGCCATTTCATTGTTTCAATGTTTTGTTACAAGGAACTGCTTTACCCATTTTGCTGTGTGACAGGGGGATTGTCCTGCATCAAACTTGCTGGCTGATTGAGTGCTGAACACAAGTAAGAAACCACCTGTTGTGTATCAGACCCTCCTTCAACACTTGCAATCACTCTGCCATGCAGCTATACGAGTGGTCCAACCCCTGCAGCAGAAAGAAATCTCCAAACCATGACACTTCCTCCATCACCTTTCACCGACTTCTTTACACACTTTGGATCCAGTCTTTTCCCAATTTGTCAATGAACATAATGTTTCCCATCAGACCCAAATAAATTAAACTTGCTTTCATCACTAAAATGAACTGTGGACCACAAAAACTCTGTCCACACACTATGCACCTCACCAAAGGTGAGTCTAGCCTTTTGATTCTTTCTGCTAATGAGAGGTTTGGTCACTGTAGAGTGGGCTTTCAGTCCAAATGCTCTTAAAAGTTGTGATATTGTATGACGACACAGATCCTTACCCTAATCAGTACTGAACTGATGAGCTATTCCAGCTGCAGTGGTAAAACGATTACTCATGGAGAGTCTCTGCATTATCTTGTCCTCTCTTGCATTTGTCTTTCGAGTGCGACTAGCCTTCTTGGGGGACTTGAAAGAGTTTGTGATGTTGTAAATATGCAATATTCTAATGACAGACTTGGAATGACCAACTTCGTGACCCTTTTGGTCTTCAATGGACAACCTGCTGCCGGAGGGTTTCAGTCACTTTGGAACGGCACACCATCTATGCAAAGTGAGTGCAACCTTGAAAGTTAGGCTGCCAGTTAAACAGGGTTTATCAGATAATTAAGGAAATTAGCACCAGGTGCCTGAGTAACACCAATAACTTGCAGGTATCTGAAAATGTTCTCTAATTTTGATCAGTGTTCTATTTCATTTATCTCATTTACATTTTTATTCTGTGCTTTAAAATATATTAATTTATTAAATAATCTTAAAATACAGATAATTTACTCAAATTAGGATATTTTCACATAGGACAACAAAATGACCTTAACATTAAGGAAATTGTGTATTGTTCTCTAATTTTGATCACCACTATATACTACATTTTTTCTGGAATGCAAAATCCAGCAAAACACTTAGGTGCTTGAATGAGCCTGTGCATGTATTAGACATCTACCATCGTAATTCCTCAATTACAGCAAGTTATACACAGGTGAAATATTACAGGTCTCCATAATATCAAAAAGGGGAGGAAAGAGTCTTCATTTATTGCTTCAACTGCTCTGGTAAAATGAAACCTAACTGTGGGATTTACAAGTGAACTCAATACATTAGGATATCATCAAAAAGTTAACTTATTTCAGTAATTCAATGCATAAAGTAAAACACATATATTATATAGAGTCATTACAAACAGAGTAACCTTTTTCAAGTGTTTATTTCTGTTAATGATGATGATTATGGCTTACAGCCAATGAAAACCCAAAATTCATTATCTCAGAAAATTAGAAAAATTAACACAAAACACCTGCAAAGGCTTACTAAGCATTTACAATTGTCCCTTAGTCTGGTTCAGTAGGCTTGGGGAATCATGGGGAAGACTGCTGACGTGACAGATGTTCAGAAGGCAGTCATTAACATATTCCACAAGGAGGGTAAGCCACAAAAGGTCATTGCTAAAGAAGCTGGCTGTTCACAGAGTACTGTATCCAAGTATATTAATGGAAAATTGAGTGGAAGATGTGGAATGTGTGATAGAAAAAGATGCACAAGCAAGAAGGATAATCACAGCCTTGAAAGGATTGTTAAGATAAAGCCATTCAAAAATTCACAAGGAGTGGACTGCTGCTGGAGTCAGTGCTTCAAGAGCCACCACACACAGACGTATCCAAGACATGGGCTACAGCTGTCACATTCCTTGTGTCAAGCCACTCATGACCAAGAGACACTGCAAGAAGAGTCTTACCTGGGCAAGGACAAAAAGAACTGGACTGTTGCTCAGTGGTCCAAGGTGTTGTTTTCAGATAGAAGTAAATTTTATATTTCATTTGGAAATCAAGGTCCCGGAGTCTCGAGGAAGAATGGAGAGGCACAATCCAAGGTGCTTGAGGTCTAGTGTGAAGTTTCCACAATCAATGATGGTTTAGGGAGCCATGTCATCTGCTGGTGAAGGTCCACTGGGTTTTATCAAGATCAAAGTCAGCACTGTCGTCTACCAGGACAATTTACAGCACTTCATGCTTCCCTCTGCCAACAAGCTTTTTGGAGATGGAGATTTCTTTTTCCAGCAGGACTTGGCACCTGTCCACACTGTCAAAAGTACCAATACCTGGTTTAATAACCACAGTATCACTGTGCTTCATTGGCCAGCAAACTTACCTGACCTAAGCCCCAGATAGAATCTATGGGGTATTGTCAAGAGGAAGATGAGAGAAACCAAAACCAACAATGCAGATGAGCTGAAGGCTGCTATCAAAGCAACCTGGGCTTCCATAACACCTCAGCAGTGCCACAGTCTGATATCCTCCATACCACAGCCGCATTGATGCAGTAATTCATCTAAAAGGAGCACCCACCAAGTATTGAGTGCATTTATTGCACATACTTTTCATTAGGCCAACATTTATTATTTAAAAATCATTATTTCAGTTGGTCTTGTATAAAATTTTAATTTTCTGAGATAATGACCTTTCGGTTTTCTTTGGCTGTAAGCCATAATCATCAACATTAACAGAAAGAAACACTTGAAATATATCACTCTGTCTGTAATGACTCTATATAATATATGCGTTTCACTTTATGTATTGAATTACTGAAAAAAATGTATTTTTTGATGATATTCTAATTTTTTGAGTTCACTTGTATATGGTTCCAACGAGCATAGACATCTGATTGGACATATGTGGCTGGGATTCATAGGAGATTATTAATTCCCCTGACAAATCAATCGATTGTCAGAACAAGTCCCATAGAGTGGATAAAAATTATGAAACAAAAAGATGGAAAAAATATTTTATTTTTTAATTAGAAAAAGGGCTGATTTAAAATTAAGAAAATGTAAAAAGCAATAAAATTAAATAACCTGTAAATGACATCAAATAAAAAAAAATGAAACCACCAGAATTGCTGTGTTTGTAGATATCTAGTATCCAGGCAAAGATTAAATAAAAAGAGAACAAAATGCTGCATTTACCCCAAAATGGTTCCAATAAAAATTACAGCTTTGTTTGCTCTATATATTTGCTTTGTACTTGAGATACTGCTCTGTTTCATGCATTTATTTTTGTGTGTTTACCTTGTACATTTTTACAATTGTATGATTAGTGCACCTAAGGCTGGAAACACACTGGCATGAAAACAAATGGTTCACTTCTCATCCAGGAGAGTTGGACAAGTGACATCTGTTTTTTGATCCGTGTGACATCCGTGTGCTGTCCGTGTGCAATCCATTTTTTTTTCTCAGCAGCTATTTACTGTAGAATCATTTACAGGAACATTTTACAGTGTTCTGAGTTACAGAATGGTAATGTATCCATAAAAAATCCATAAAAAATCGGATGCCACTAGGATGGTCTGTGTCCTGTCCGTGTGCGGTCCGATTTTTTGTCGGACCCATAGACTTGCATTGGCCATTCTCGCGTGAGTATCGCATACTGTCGCAGCATGTTGCGACTTTTTTCTCATTCAGAATCTGGATGAGAAAAAACCATCCGACACACATTAGTCTGTTCTACACCATTAGCTAAAATGGGTCCGACTGCAATGCGATAGAATCACGCATTGCAGTCATCTGATCTTCACGCCAGTGTGTCCGTACCCTTACACTCATTATGGGTTATTCTCTTGGGATCAGTGTGACTCCAGTACACTGTCATTATTTTTTGTAATAGAATTATATTACATAGGACTAGTTGTGGTTGCAGGGTGGTTTACTCACACACCTCTATGTGTTTTTAAACAATTTTGTATATGTTCACAATAAACTTCTGTAATATTCTTCACTATCGTATTGACTCTTGAGCTCTATTATAAGGTTACTATAGTTCCGATGCTTTTTCTGCACACATATACTCTTTTCTTAAATATTAGACAAATATAACACAATTATACACAAAATGTAGTTTTTAAGTGAAGGTCTTTATTACTAAGGGAGAAAGGAATCCAAACTTTCAAGGCGCTGTGTGAAAAAGGGATAGCCGCTCCCCTTAAAACATAAATTAACTTTAGTTTATCTTTGGTAAGCTGAACTCAGTTTCTCTAGCCACACCACACCTGTTCTCAATCAAGAAATCACTTAAATAGGACCTGTCTGACAAAGTGAAGTACACCGAAGGATCCTTAATGGTGGGTTTACACGCCGCGATATCGGCGTCCAACTCCGACCCAACTCCGACAAAAAGTCACGTGGGTCGCGAGTTGGAGCCGATATCGGGTGCGCGTTGTACAGTTTGAGTGTACAACGCGATGCTGGAACGATGCCAAAACGATATCGGAGTTGAATAGCAAAGCTATTCAACTCGCCGATATCGCATGGCCGTTGTGCCAGCATCGCTGCGTGTAACAGCCCAACTACGATGTGCACGCTGACGTCACCCATTCACTCCCATGTTAAATGGTTGTTCCTGGGTTGGTGGGCGTGCACATCGTAGGGACGTTGCATCCCGATATCGCGGCGTGTAAACTGGCGATGCGATGCAGGGAGAAACGTGCAAAAAATGCGCGCTCCCGCGGCGTTGCCTCCGATATCGCCGCGATATCGGGACGTGTAACCCCACCATAAAAGCTAGACATCATGCCACTATCCAAAGAAATTCAGGAATAAATGAGAAACAAAGTAATTGAGATCTATCCGTCTGGAAAAAGTTATAAATCCATTTGGTACTGCAGTGAACCACAATGAGAGCCATTATCCACTAATGATGAAAACCTTCTTAGGAATGGCCAGCCGAAAAAATTGCTCCAAGAGCACAGCGATACCTCAACCAGGAGGTCGCAAAAGACTCCACAACAACATCCAAAGATCTGCAAGCCTCGCTTGCCTATGTTAAGATTAGTGTTCATGACTCCTGCATAAGAAAGAGACCAGGCAAAAATGGCCTGCATGTAAAATAAGATAAAATGCCAGAGGCGCAATGTGTAAAACCGTTTCAAAGACCAGTGGTGGTTGGATTTAAATGCTGTTGCACTCACCTTCACAGGTTGTGCAAGCCTTGCACATGCCTGGTGTTAACGTTGGTGGCTGGGCAGGGCCGGTCCCTGTTCTGGGGGATTAGAGTTGCAGCCTGCAACCTCCTCCACACTCCTCCGGGCTCCGGATTATCTCCTCACCTCCTCCTCCAGCTCTTTCCCGCACCTCCTCCGCTTGTCACGTGATCGGGTGAACCGGAAACACGTCATGCAAGGTCCTCTCTCTCTTTACTTGTTGCCCCAGCAATGCCAGGTCCTGCTGTGTTGGTAGCACAAGCTTCTCCTGCTGCTGCCGCTCCAGGGAGATATAAAATTTGATTACAAAACCAGCGGTCTTTGTCTGGAGTACTTCAGGTCAGATTCCACCTGAGGAAGACGGTTGGGCACCATTGAAATGCATAGTGGGCACTGGAGGTTCAATAAAGGTCTGCTTGACTTAACATTCATCAAGCGTTTGTAGTACTTAGCGCTCCAGACAAAGACCGCTGGTTTTGTAATCAAAAAGAAAAAATAGCCTGCATGGCAGAGTTCCAAGCACTGCTGTGCAAAAAGAATATAAAGGCTCATCTCAGTTTTGCAAGAAAACATCTTGATGGTCCCAAGGATGTTTGATAAAATGGTCTGTGGACTGACAAGACAAAAGTTGAACTATTTGGAAGGTGTACATCCCATTATGTATGGTGTAGAAGTAACAAAGCATTTCAGAAAGGGAACATCGAACAAAAGTAAAATATGGTAGTAGTAGTGTCATGGTCTGGGGCTGTTTTGCTGCTTCAGGACTTAGAAGACTTGCTGTGGTAAATGGAACCATGAATTCTACTGTCTACCAAAAAATCCTGAAAGAGAATGTCCAACCACCTGTTCGTGACCTCAAGCTGAAGCGCAGTTGGGCTATACAGCAGGACAATGATCAAAAACACAACAGAATGTCCATCTCTGAATGGCTTAAGAAAAACAAAATTAAGACTTTGGAGAGCAGTAGTCAAAGTCCTGACCTTAATCCGATTGGGATGCTGTGGTATCACAACATTAAAAAGGCAGTTAATTCTCAGACACTCTTCAATGTGGTTGAATTACAACAATTCTGCAAAGGTGAGTGGGACAAAATTCCTCCAGAGCATTGTAAAAGACTCATTGTCAGTTATCGCAAACGCTTGATTGCAGGTGTTGCTGCCAAGGACAATTAGTTATTAGGTTTAGGGGGCAATCATTTTTTCACATGGGCCCTGTAGGTTTCAATTTCTTTGTCCCTTAAAGGGTACCTGTCAGTTACTTTATGCCCCACCCCCCACCCCCAGCTATCCTTTGCTGGAGGGGGAGGTGCAGGAGGCTGCATTTATTCAGAATGCCAGAGACAATAGAAATGACTCTTCTACTCATAGAAGAAGAAAACCTACTAAAAGGTATTCACCTCTTTTGTCACCTGTGAGGAGGGGCAAAGAGAGTTGTCGCCGCTCCAACCCTGCGAGAAGATCTGAAGTGGCAGCTGTTCACAGTGCTACAAACTCAGCAACTGGTAAGGTTATCAGACCCAAGAAGAAGTCTGCGGCAGCCACTTCCACCACACAGAGAAGATCTGAGCGGTCCAATGGATCGGGTAAGGTCACTGGACCGGCTGTTCTGGGTGATACTAGTATGTATCACGGTAGTATGAATGTGAATATGGCAGCGGGCGGCACGCCTGGACATTGATGCTGATCGGGTGGCCCAGGGAGGGATGGCTGGAGGACCTGCTGAAGGGGGACAGGATCTTCTATCACAGGTCTGGGCTCAAGCTCCTTATTCTTCTGATGAAGAATCAAGGCACTCTATCAGGTCATCGTCTGTCCACAGCCGTAGGTCAGATACTGGGGTTCTCCTGAGGGGACCTGTGGCAGCTGCGCATATGGATATGGTCAGCAGCGTTGCTGCTACTCCATTTAATTATGCCTCTCTGCAGGAGGTTATTAGTCACGCAGTGACAACAGCTTTGGCAAATAGCCAGAAAGTGCAATTTGGAAGTTTGGTTAAGGATGCACCAGCTATGAATACTGGTGTTTCTGAATGTTTACTGAAGGAAGCGATGACATGTTCTGTGTCGCCTCTTGGTTTTCATCTATCTGCTGCAATTAAGGACAAGATCTGGCAGCATGAGTATATCGATATATTTTCTCTTTTACCTTCTAATAGGTCTACTTCTTCTTTTTTACATGATAGAAAAGAGGATAAGCGTGAAGCGGATGATAAGAAAAGATTATATCGATCATTTCAAAATTGGCTTCAGGCTTTTGCAATTTACGTGGCGGTACTAGGCGAGAAGGAGCCACAGCTTTGTTCGTCTCTTTTTCAACATCTTGACATTATATTGGAAGCCTATAAAAATTTTGGGGGCGGAGCTTGGCTTCTATATGATGAGGCTTTCCGCCAAAAGTTATCCGTTCACCCCTCTGTACAATGGGGATCTAAGGACGTTGGCTTATGGGTGAGCCTAATGTTACCTCAGCGTCCTTCCACTGTGAAATCTGCAACTGCGACCAAGTAGGGTATATGTTACACGTTTAATGACGCTGGTTGCAAATGGCCGCAAACCTGTAGGTTTCGACATGAATGCTCCTTTTGTGGCGGGAGCCATTCCGCCACTACGTGTTTCAAAAAACAAGGTCTTACACAGGGAGCTGTGGTTGCTAGGGAATCTGGGGCAAAAGGGCAGGACTCCAGTGAGACTGTCCGCAATGCATCCGTTCCTAAATCTCTTTCCAGATCAGGAGAAGGCTCTACTCATTAGCAGGGCTTTAGTGAAGGTTTTTGGGTTCCCACGTTTATGGGAAGTGGTGGTATGTGTTATCAGAATTTAAAATCTGTTTCTTTGTTTAGGGGTTCTGTGAAAGAGTACATTGCCAAGGAACTATCGCTTGGTCGCATCGCTGGTCCGTTTTCTTCCCCTCCTTTTTCGGATTTCCGCATCTCCCCATTGGGGATCATTCCGAAAAAGGAAAAAGGTGCATTTCGAGTCATACATCATTTGTCGTTCCCGCATGGTGCTTCCCTGAATAACGAGGTAGCCGAGTGTTTACCATCGGTCACCTACACCTCGTTTGATGCTGCTGTTGCTTTATTACAGCGTTTTGGAAAAGGGGCATTGTTGGCAAAGGCTGACATTAAGTCGGCCTTTCGTTTGCTGCCAGTATGTCCTGCAGGTTTCAATTCGCTGGGTTTTCAGTTTGAGGGTTCGTTTTTCTTTGACAGGTGTTTGCCAATGGGTTTTTCATTATCTTGTTTTTATTTTGAAGCTTTTTCTTCATTTTTGGAATGGGTTACGTCCTTTTTGTTTTCTCAAGGTTCTTTAATTCACTACCTGGATGATTTTCTTTTTATGGGTCCTCCGGAGAGTTCTGATTGTTTTACTTTGGTCTCTGGTTTCTGCCATTTGATGTCTCGCTTTGGAGTCCCATTAGCCCATGATAAGACGGTAATGCCTTGTACGTCTTTGGAGTTTCTAGGAATCCATATTGATTCCGTAAAGATGGAAATTAGCCTTCCTTTATCAAAGAGGATTGATATTCGGGAGAAAACATTGAGAATTTTGGAGTCAGATAAAGTTACGTTGAAAGCGTTGCAATCTTTACTTGGGAGCCTAAATTTTGCCCTGAGAGTTCTTCCGATGGGTAGGACATTTTGCAGACAGCTATACGATGCAACTAAAGGATTGAAATCTCAGAATTCTCATGTCAGAGTTTCTTCTGACATGAAGGAAGATTTGCGGGTCTGGCTTCGATTCTTGGATCATTTTAACGGCCGGTGTTGTATTCAGAAGACTTTCGTGTCGTCTTCTGACCTTTTGCTTTCGTTCGATAGGACGGATATGTTTCTCCTTGTGGTTGTCTTCGGTAGTGAGCTGCTGTTACACCCTTGGCCTGTTTGGTGGAATAGTTCTACTTTTGGGTTTAGCACCACGGCCTGCAAGGTTTTTGCTTTGTTAACCAGTCTTTATGTTTGGAGGGATCTCTTTCGTAACCTCAGAATTAAGATTCAGTCAGTGGATTTGGGTTTCGTTATGGCTATCAATTGCCTTTTTTCTAGAAATAGGATTGTCAACTTCTTATTAAAGGAAGTCGTTTTTTGTTGTTTGTCTGATAACATTTGGTTAAAAGGTGAATTGATTCCTATAGGTAATTCAGTTTCCGTTTCTTCTGTTTTTTCTCAGGTGCCTTCTGCAGGCTTCCGGGAAGATCACATTCTGAGTCTGGACGGTTCAGCAATCCCGAATCACCTATGGGAATTTTTACGGAAAAAATAGCTGCATATATCCAGAATTCTTTAGCCGGTTCTACTTGGAATGCTTATTTGGCGGCATGGGAATCGTGGCATATTCATTGTCAATTAGTAGGGTCGCCAGTGTATGCGGCTGATTTGAATGTGTTATTAGATTTCACGCAAAGATTGTTGTTGTCTGACTGTAGTTTTTCTAAATTACACAAGACTTTGTCAGGGATTTCTTTTATTCTTAAACTTTACGGCAACCCTTCTGTGTTTAGTTTTTTTCCCGATTCAACAGTTATTGAAAGGGTTAAAAAGGAAGCAATTTAGGTCAGATACTAGGAGAGCGATATCTGTTGAGACGCTACGAATGCTTCATGAAATTCTACCCGCCATTTGCTTAGACATTTCGGAAGTTATCTTGTTTCGCTCATGTTTTTCCCTAGCCTTTTTTGGTGCTTTCAGAATTAGCGAGCTTGTCAGCAAAAACAAGGATGTTGTTTCTGGTTTATTGTTTGAGGATGTTGCGTTGCAACGTAATTCTTGCAATATTTTTCTCAGGAAATCCAAAACTGATCAGCTTGGCAAGGGTTCTATTATACATCTGAATGGTTTTGCTGATAGCCCGGTTTGTCCGGTGGAGAATTTACGTAGGTTTATTCATCTCAGACCAGCTGGTTCAAAAGCATTATTTGTACATGCGGATGGGTCCCCGTTATCAATATTTCAGTTTAATGCTGTTCTTAAAAAATGCATTACGGCTTTGGGTATGGGAGATTGCAATATCTCTGCACATTCTTTTCGGGTCGGGGCTGCCACGTGTACGTCTGCAGCAGGTTTGCCTAATGATACGATAAAAAGAATTGGTAGATGGTCGTCTGGAAGGATGAAGATTTATGTTAGGCCACATGCTATAGTTTAACGCTAATTTTTGTTTCTTCTAGGTCCCGGTGCAGTATGGATTATAGGAGATTCGCTTGTTTTCTGGGCGAAAAAGAGAGCTGAGTCCCGTAGCTATTCTTGCAATTTATCTTTTTCGCATTCTCAAGTGTCGGTAACCTGGTTTGGAAAAAGGGGAATGAGGTGGGATGAGTTTCTTCCTTTTTTCTTTGAGTTGTGTTCTCAGTCTTGCCCTCCTGATGTCGTGATTGTACATATTTCAGGTAACGATTTAGGTAAATTAAAGACTTTGCAGTTACTGTGGAAGATTAAACAGGATTTACGGATGTTAAGTGAGCAGTTCCCCAGTTTGCTGATTATTTTTTCAGAAATAGTTCCACGTCTGTGCTGGAATAATCCTCAATTTAAATATCTGGATAATATTAGAAAGAGGTTGAATAGAGGAGTTGCGAAGTTCATGCCAACAATTGGGGGGCTTTCTATCAAACATAAAGATCTTGAAGGTTTTTTAGATGTTTTTTTCCGTTCAGATGGGATCCACCTCAGTGATGTGGGGTCTGACTTATTTAATCTAGCATTTCAAAATGTGCTGGAAAATTGGCTGTTGGGGTTTGGGGGGGTCTTGCCGTGTTCTGCAAGCCCATTTGGGGAAGTTCAGCCCGTTTAAGAATCGGGCATAGATGTTTTCCATGGATTTTATTTTATATATTTTGATGGATGAATTTTCCCATCTCGTTTTTGTTTTACAATTTATTTAGTGAATATATGAGATGTTTTATTTAGACCTCAAGTAAATGCCTCACGGCCAATTTAAGCCACAATATTGTGTTGGTCTGTATTTATATTTGTATAACGTAAGGGCCCCATGGGCTCACGGTCTGTTTTGTTTACTATCATAATTGGTTAATAGGGACATTATAGTTATGCATAATCTATAAGTGTTGTATTGGTTGGTCTATAACTTGGAGTATCTCTGGGTTTAGGCTACAGCATTGTCTGGTGAGCATGATCGCAGAGCAGGTCGTGCTGTAAGTGGCCGACTTTAGCTGCTGGTATTGTGGGGAAGCTTCCTGATTGGTTGAGCGCACTGGGCGCGAAGGTGAGAGTTTCAGTTAATCTCAGGAGCTTCATGGATTCAGTCACAGCTGCCGTACACGGCGAAGAACGAGACGCCCACCCACCCATCCCTGGAGTCGGCATTCCGGTTTGTCGAGCTCATGGTTGTACAGTCGTGAGGCTTTGCTGAAGGGGAAGTTCAGCCCGTTTAAGAATCGGGCATAGATGTTTTCTATGGATTTTATTTTATATATTTTGATGGATGAATTTTCCCATCTCGTTTTTGTTTTACAATTTATTTTGTGAATCTATGAGATGATTTATTTAGACTTCAAGTAAATGCCTCACGGCCAATTTAAGCCACAATATCGTGTTGGTCTTTATTTATATTTGTTTGGTTATTATTATGAAAAGGGATATGGGTCTGTGTTCCCATGACTATTAAAATCAAGTACAGGAGCTTTTGAATCATGGTGAAGCTAAACATTCAAATACACCTTTTCACCTATTTTCTCCTCAAACTTCATGCCCCCTCTTCTCTGCTTTAGGCTGGCTTCACACCACGGCACAGTCTGGTCCGGGGCTGTCAGGGATGAACCTGACAGCCCCGGACCGGATCAGCACACAGACCTGGAGGGCCAAATGTGTCGGGTAGCACGCGACCAATCAGCTGAGCAGCACATTATTGGCTGGGGATTTTAAAAAAAACTGTGGTGGCTCAGTGGCTAGCACTGTATGGTGGCTCAGTGGTTAGCATTGTATGGTGGCTCAGTGGTTAGCATTGTATGGTGGCTCAGTGGTTAGCA
Organism: Allobates femoralis; assembly: GCA_033576535.1. Taxonomy (NCBI): domain Eukaryota; kingdom Metazoa; phylum Chordata; class Amphibia; order Anura; family Aromobatidae; genus Allobates; species Allobates femoralis. Next base: position 399,946,001 of record JARQOC010000004.1, on the reverse strand, counting down.
GTGTATATGGTGGCTCAGTAGTTAGCACTGTATATGGTGGCTCAGTGGTTAGCATTGTATGGTGGCTCAGTGGTTAGCACTGTATACGGTGGGTCAGTGGTTAGCAGTGTATATGGTGGCTCAGTGGTTAGCACTGTATGGTGGCTCAGTGGTTAGCATTGTATGGTGGCTCAGTGGCTAGCACTGTATGGTGGCTCAGTGGTTAGCACTATATATGGTGGCTCAGTGGTTAGCACTGTATGGTGGCTCAGTGGTTAGCACTGTGGTGGCTCAGTTGTTAGCACTGTGTGTTGGCTCAGTGGTTAGCACTGTATGGTGGCTCGGTGGTTAGCACTGTATGGTGGCTCAGTGGTTAACACTGTATGGTGACTTAGTGGTGAGCATTGTATGGTGCTCAGTGATGGGGTGCAGGGACACTGGAGCCAGAATGCACAGGGGAGAACTTGAGAACATGAGAACTTTGGTATCATTCCATTTGTTAAAAAGGTACACTGAACACATATTTTCATTGTATGAATAGGTAAAAGTGTTGTACCAAGTATCCATGAGATCTTTAATTCCCTACTTTGTTTTAAAAAGAAGGCACAGGGGAGGCAGGGGCACAGGAGGAGGCAGAGTCATAGGGTGAGACAGTGCACATGTGGCACCCCATGGGTTAATGTGCCACAATAACATCACATGGGTTCTCTCCCCACTACACACTGACAAACACTACCACCTTTGGGCAATAGAGGGAGCACCACCTGCTCCCTTATATACTCTTGCCCATGAGGAAGGAGGTCAGAACAGCTCAGGAGAACAGAGAGCTGAGACCGTACAGCACGGTGTAGTGCTGTGAACAGCTCAGAGGAGCTGATTGAGAGCAGAGTTAGCTCAGTGCAGACCTAGCAAGGGTCAGAGGAACAAGGAGAACGAAAGACAGAGGAACACATCTGGGAGCTGGAGTGACACCATCACTTGCCCCAGAAGTACGCACAGAGAGACGGACACCGGATCCGGTACTGTGTCTGGCACCCACAGCACAGCGAATCCAGGAACAGCGGGATCTCTAGATACCCCCTAGTACCAGAGTGAAGCAACACGGAGGGGTCAGTGTAGCATAGAGGACCCAAGTTGCCTAGCCAAGTGGTACCAGCAGCATACAGAGAGAGACGTGAGGAATCCCAGCAGCTTAGCTTGAAGCAGCAGCTCAGGACACACACACACAGTGCAGCACAAGGAAGCCAACGACCCGGACAGGGTGTGGGGAGAGAGCCCAGCTCCATTACAGACTCTGTGGACTATAATCTGCAATAATATCAGCAGTAAAGCTTTGGAAAACAACTTTGGAGTCTGTGTATTGATTGCGACCTCTGCTCCAGATTCAGCACAGAGACAATTCCTCCCTACAGATCCAGCCTGTCAGCTCTGCAGCATCAGGACAAGAAGGGAATTACAGTATCAACTAAACGTGAGTGTGTGTCCTCCAACTCTTCCCCACCATCTATAACCCCAATAGACTTTAACCCTTTACTGCCCCGGGGGATACAGTTCCCCCCACTGGAACTATACCACCTCCGCTGCCCTCACATCACCCCCGGAGGTTCTGCAGCAGCGGCGGCCCCATCACTGGCCGCATCAAGTGGGTGGCGTCACCCGTGACATAATCCCTTGTAAATATTCCCCTTTTTATTGTGCTGAGCCAGGGACACGGTCCGGACCAAGCCACCCGTGACATCCCCGACGCAGACTGGTCCGGTACCGAGTACCCCACGTCCCTTGGGGCTCCACACACACAAGGGCTGAGAGCACACAGAGCAGAGAGAAAGGAACAAGTAAGAGAGAGTGCACAGGGGGAGAGACAGCACAGAGTTGAGAGAGCGCACAAGGGGAGACAGGCACAGAGACTGCCCTCCTGATGCAATAGCATCGGGCTTATTTCTTGTCGATATATAAAAATCTATGGGTCCGTATGTAGTCAGATAAAGGTTCGCAAAAGACATTGACGTGTCACGTGGATCTATAAATGTGATTACTGATTTTACTATGGCTGCCTTCACACTGCAGCAGTTTTTATCTGTGTGGATGCAGCACAAACAGGATGCCCACAGATCAGTTTTCGACCCCACTGTCTTTAAATGGGGACAAAAAACACTTCTGTGTGCATCCTGGTGTCATAATTTTGCAGTGGATCTATGTGGATCCGCAGCAAAATATAGTTTTCACGAAAACCAAAAACAAATCTTGCTACTTTTTGGTCTCCGCGAAAAGTAACGTGATGCTGCGGATCCATGTGTACCACGTGAAAAATTATAACGAGTGCCTATGGGTACGGACAGCTACAGACAGTACAGACCCTGGCAGATCTGTATTTCCGGGCTATGACGCATTAACTGTGCATGCGCAGTTCATGTGCATGATGTAGTTGTTAATGACACACCCCTAGGGGGCAAGTCCTACAAATCCATAAAAACAGCGCAAACGGATGCTGCTTGCAGCATCTAGTTTGCCTGTACGTGGGAATCTGTGGGTATACGGGGTTTTCCTGTATACCCATGGATTCCAAAAGTGACTGTGTGAAACCAGCCTTATTCACTTGCCTGCACTTTGATTGCAGTTGACCCTGATTCAGCTTTCCAGCAAGCAATGTTTGATTAATCCAATGGTTTACGCATTCCACCTTTGAATAGATTTGCAATTTAGCTGTAGTTAAGGGCACAGATGGAAGCCATCATTCATTACTGCTTGGATCCTCATGTAATTAGTAATGACAATGCCCAGTGACAAATGGTGGGTTTACACGCCGCGATATCGGCGTCCAACTCCGATCCAACTCCGACAAAAAGTCACGTGGTTCATGAGTTGGACCCGATATCGTTCCTGCATCGTACTGTTTGAAGGTACAATACGATGCAGGAACGATGGTAATCCGATATCGGGGGTCGAATGAGCGTGCTATTCAACCGCCCGATATCGGATGCCTGTTGGAGCCGGATCGTTGCGTGTAAACATCCAACTCCGATGTGTACGCTGACGCTACCCATTAACTCCCATGTTAAATGGTCGTTACTGGGTTGGTGGGCGTACACATCGTAGGGACGTTGTTTCCCGATATCGGGCTGTGTAAACCGCCGATGCGATATCGGGAAAAGCGCACTAAAAATGCGCGCTCCCGCGCCGTTGTATAGCGATATCGGGACGATATCGCTACGTGTAACCCCACCAATAGTCCTAGGACAGATGAGTGAAACATAAGCAATGGTGTAGGACAGGTTATACTTTTATTGTGGGTAGTAGATTTTAACTAGTAGAATCTAATGAACAATTTGGCAGTTTATTAAAGCAGTTCAGATGGAATGAAAATATAAGACCATACAGTATATACGGTAGATCCTGCCTGCTCCAGTGGTCAGGTCATATATATGGATAGAAATGCAATCTGATATATAGTTCTCTGCTTCCATGCTGTAGGACACTGCAGCCTAAATAGCTTTCACCCTTTCCAGTCCTCAGTGACCTATTTATAGGCAGATGGAGAATCAATCTCAAAGGCACTGGATGAACTTGATTGTTTTAAGCCACTCTGCAATTTTAAATCCCACAGGGGACGAGACACATGGGTGAATGCACACTCTGCAGAGAACACTGGAGAGAGGAGATGTGTGGCTGGATACAGTTGGGCTATCGCAAATGTAATAATATAAAGTTTATATGATACGGAACAGCTTCCTCCGCGCAGATTTTTGCTTTTTTTTATGTATAAAATATCATGATTGCCTGAATGTGTTGCTTTATTTTTTAAGAGCACTTTTTATTTTGACATGCATTGTGAAGTGTTTTTCCTGTTTTATGCCAAAGTGTGAAAAAAATGTCACAAAAGAATATTTTATTTTTTTTATTTACTATGATGCATAAAAAAGAATCTAAGCACATTGCAAAAGCCTATTGCACTTAGATGGAAGGCATTAGTTTTAATTCATATAGGTCACCGAATTTTGAAAAATTGCTAGAAATATATTACACAAATTGTTTCAATGCTTCTCCATTTTTATATTTAAAAGGTTTATTCTTAGGCATTGTTTGCATCTACCCAGCCGTTCGGCTACCTTTCCCTTTAGCATTTCGTTGCATTGCCAGAGCAAGATGGTTGGGTAGATGGAAATGGGTCCTAAGAATGCACCACCTATTAAAGGGAATCTGTCAGCAGGTTTTTGCTATGTAATCTAAAGGCAGCATGATACAAGAGTTAAGAGATTTCATTCATGCATCTGTTATCAAACTGTGTACAGTTGCTTATTATCTGCAATGTTTGCTTTAGCTACAGAAGATTATCATTGCTGAACTATGTCAGCTAGTTCACCACACCTCCTCCTGCTATTATTTGCAGCTCACTGTCTATTGACTTTGTTTATAGAGAGCCTGGTATGCTGCGTGCTAAGTCTAAAAATGTTTATTTTATCAGAACCACTGCACCCAGAAAACTAAGGGACCTTTCACATCAGCGGTTTTTGCAGATTCGTGGCAGTTCTGGCAGATTTTGACACATCTGCCATGCAACGGCCAACTTGCGGCAAGCCCCATTCATTCTCTATCAGACTTGTGGGCAAGTGCGGTTTTGCCGAATCCAGCAAATCCGGTACTTGCGGCCGCACTAAAAAAATCGCAGCTAGCAGCGATTTTTTTTGTCCTTCACCGCAAGTGCTAGATCTGCTGGATCCGGCAAAGCTGCCCTTGCCGCACCTGACCGCAAGTCCCATAGAGAATGAATGGGGCTTGCCGCAAGTTGGCCGTTAGGTGGCAGATGCATCAAAATCTGCCAGACCTGCTGCAAATCAGCAAAAACGCAGATGTGAAGGGTCCCTAAAGGCCCTGTCACACACTACGATATCATTAACAATATTGTTGCAATGTCACCGTTTGGTGATGTTGCAGCTATGTCGAAACGACATCGTTGCGAGTGACATTTACCATCAACCAACAATGAGGCCGTTCATCATTGGTAAATGACCTGGACCATAAATTTATTGTTGGTCTCCCACTGGGCGGCCAGCATCGGCGTGTGTGACAGCGGGAGACCAACAATGAACGATCTCTCAGCGCTGCACAGCAAGCGCTGGGAGCTGGTAACCTGGGTAAACAGCGGGTATCTAAGCGCAGCGCTCTGCTTAGTTACCCACTGTTTACCTTGGTTACCAGCGTCCTCGCTGGTGAGTCTGCCTATTTGACAGCTCACCAGCAATCACATAACGATGTTCCAGCGACCCCCATCGTTGGTCGGATCAGAGGGCATAATAGCCCCCCAGTCCTATGTGCTGATCCGGTCCGCGGCTGTCTGCCTCAAGCGGACAGCTACGGATCGGATCACACACGCAGTGTGAAGCCGGCCTAAGGCTTTATAGCCCACTTTGGCCTGCAACCCTATTTATTTATCTGGTTTGCATGTTTCCATGCTGTCTTAATTTGGTATGATTGATTAACGAATTAAATTGACCCTGATCTAAGCACAAGCTCCCCTATAAATTTAGACATAGCCTAGGGGTTGCATATGATGTGCAAATTTAAATAAGTGCAGATTTTAAGAAATGCAATATGCAGTTATACCGGGCAGTTAAATGGGCAGGAAACGGGTAAGTCATGCCAGACAAACAAACACACATATAACAAACTTCCTGCATGGAGAGTGGAAAGATCACGGATTTTTCTCACGTGCATGTTGAACTTTGCATGGATCTACAATGATGACTGCACCTTTTTTTTTCTTTCTTTCCCCTGGATTATCCATCCACCGTTGGCAAATTATATATATTTATTATCATCTCATCTGTCTCTGAGTGACTCCTCCTGCCGCATGGACCCCCCCTGGCTACATCTGACCCCCAGCTGCATCGGATCCTGACTGCACCTCAGCATCTCGCCCCCAGCAGCACCTGATCGCATCCATGACTGCATCTGCATCTTGTCCACGGCTGCATCTCATCCCCACTATTGTACATCTGGTCTCTGACTGCACCGCATCACCCTGCTTCACCTGCTGGACTCTGTACGCCTCCTTTTGATTTGCGATTGCCTGGACTTGATTGCCACTCATCCACTTTGCACACCCTTCCTGCTGCACCTGTTCCCTGTTGTTCCAGACCCCTGCCTCTATCTCACCCCTCCTGCTGCTCCTGTCCTCCTGTCCCTGCCTCCATCCCAACCCCGGCTGCACCTCTTCCTCTCAGCTGCTGTTGCCCCCTGCCACCACCACTCCCCATCTGCACCTCACCCCTTTGCTCCACCTCTCACTCCCAGTGAATCCTATACCCCCATGCAATGTTTTCCCTTCTCTTCACACTCACTCCTATCCTACTCCACTTCCTACAACCCCCCTCTGTCCCTCCTCCCGACAACAAATAACACTCTCCCCCTCCATCCTACCTAGCCATCTCACCCACTTATCTGAACTCTTCCTCCACACCCAAGCCTTTATCTCCAAACATGCCCACCCACCACGCAAGCTCTCATGCCCCCACCTCCTGACCCTCTCCCTCCTCCTCCTACTTGCTGGCGACATCTCCCCTAATCCTGGTCCTGCCCAACACATCCCCATAATCACCCCTAGCCCACGCCCCACCATTAACATCCGCAACCCCTGCAACCTTACGCCCATCCCCAAAGCCTCCCCTCCCCCAATCCCACTCTGTGGCGCACTATGGAATGCCCGCTCAGTATGCAATAAACTCACCTTCATCCACGACCTCTTCATCACCAAAAAACTCTCTTTCCTTGGCATCACCAAAACATGGCTCACCCCCTCCGACACAACCTCCCCCTCCGCCCTCTCCTATGGCGGACTCACCCTCTCCCACACCCCCCAACCCAGCAACTCCCGCGGCGGAGGTGTTGGCCTACTCCTGTCCAACAGCTGCTCCTTCACCCCAATTACACCACCCCCCTCTGCCTCCCTCCCCTCCTTCGAGGTTCACTCCGCGCGTATCTTCTCCCCCTGCAACCTCCAACTGCCTGTCGTCTACCGCTCTCCAGGATCGTCATCCTCTTTCTTCGGCCATTTCACAACCTGGCTTCTCCACCTCCTCTACTCCGTCATCCCCAACATCATCATGGGCGACTTCAACATCCCCATTGATAAACCCCACACTGCTGCCTCAAGACTCCTCTCTCTAACCTCCTCCTTCGGCCTCTCCCAATGGTCCTCCTCAGCCACACACAATAACGGTCACACACAAGACCTCGTCTTCACCCGCCTTTGTTCCCTCACCGACCTCGCAAACTCAACCCCCCTCCTATCCGACCACAACCTGCTGACCTTCTCTGCCCTCTCCCCACCCGCCACACTTTCCCCTCTCCAGACACTCCCTCACCCCAGAAGAAACCTCAAACTCATTAACTTTCGCTCACTCGCCGAGTCCCTCCTCCCTTTCTCTAACTTAGCCTCCTCTCATGACGCTGCCGCTGCCGCCACCCTCTACAACATCAACCCTGGCTCACCGCCAGCACCAATAAACTTCGACAGACGTCCAGGGTAGCTGAACGGAGATAGAAGAAATCCAACTCCGCAACGCACCTCGCTTTGTACAAACAGTCCCTCATCGACTTCAAGACAGCACTGACCACCGCAAAACAAGCTTTCTTCTCATCTCTCATTAGCTCTCTCTCCCACAATCCCAAGCAGCTTTTCATAACCTTTAACGCCCTGCTTAGTCCCCTCGCACCCCTCCCTCTCCCCTCATCACCGTCGACGACTTTGCCAGCATCTTTAAACAGAAGATCGACAAAATCAGAGAAAGCTTCGATTCCCAATCCACTCGGCCCTCCCTCTCTATCACCCAACCCCCCTCGACCAAAAGTAACTTCCTCTTCCATGACTGAAGTGCGTCTCTCCTCCCTTCTAGCACGATCACGCCTCACCACTTGTGCTCTCAACCCTCTCCCCTCCCATCTCATCCCTAACCTCACCACTGTCCTTATCCTGCCCTAACCCGTCTCTTCAACATATCACTTACCACCGGTTTCTTCCCCTCATCCTTCAAACATTCCCTCATCACACCCATACTCAAAAAAACCTCCCTCGACCCGCAACAGTCTCCAATTATTGTCCCATATCTCTTCTCCCCTTTGCCTCAAAATTGCTTGAGCAACATGTCTACTCCGAACTGTCCTCCTATCTCTCCTCATGATCCCTCTTTGACTGCCTGCAATCCGGTTTCTGAGCCCACCACTTCACCGAAACAGCCCTAACCAAAGTCACCAATGACCTAATGACCGCCAAGAGCAAGCGACACTACTCCATCCTTCTCCTCCTCGACCTCTCTGCTGCCTTCGACACAGTCGACCACTCCCTCCTGCTTCAAGTTCTAGAATCCCTTGGCATCCCTGACCTAGCCCTCTCCTGGATCTCCTCGTATCTAACAGACCGGACCTTCAGCATCACCCACTCCCACACCTCCTCCTCGCCCCACCTCCTATCTTTTGGAGTTCCCCAAGGCTCAGTCCTGTGACCCTTACTCTTTTCCATCTACACCCCCGCCTAGGCCAACTCATCGAGTCCCACGGCCTCCAATACCACCTTTACGCTGACGACACCCAACTCTACCCCTCTGGCTCCGACATCACCTCCCTGCTATCCAAAATCCCACACTGCCTGTCCGCCATCTCATCCTTCTTCTCCGCTCGTTTCCTCAAACTTAACATGGATAAAACAGAGTTCATCGTCTTCCCCCCAAGTTGCTCTTTCCCCCCTACCCGACCTAACCATCACTGTCAACGACTGCACACTCTCAACCGTCCCCACTCCAAGTGCCTCGGTGTAATCCTCGACTCTTCCCGCTCCTTCAAGCCGCACATCTAGGCCCTCGCCACCTCCTGCCAACTCCAGCTTACAAATATCTCACGGATCCGCTCCTTCCTTGACCATGACACTGCCAAAACGATTGTCCATGCCCTCATTATCTCCCGCCTCAACTACTGCAACCTCCTGTTCACTGGCCTCCCCACTTCCTCCCTTGCACCCCTCCGAACCATCCTCAATTCTGCTGTCCGACTCATCCACCTGTCGCCCCATTACTCCCCCGTCTCCCCCCTCTGCCAAGCCTTCCACTGGCTCCCTACTTCCCAGAGATCTCAGTTCAAAATCCTAAAACTGACATACAAGGCCATCCACAACCTGTCCCCTCCATACATCTCCGACTTGGTCTCCCGACACCACCCCTCACGCAATCTGCGCTCCTCTCAAGAACTCCTTCTCTTCTCCCCCGCATCTCCACCTCCCACAACCACATACCAGACTTCTCTCGTGCATCCGCCATACTCTGGAACTCTCTTCCACACTACATCAGACACTCCCCTACCCTGGGAACCCTCAAGAAAAACCTGAAGACTCAATTCTTCCTTCAAGCCTATAACCCACACTGAGACCTAATCCGCTGCACTATCTCACCTCTCCCCCTCCTACTGTCTCCGACCCATCCTCTATAGACTGTGAGCCCTTGTGGACAGGATCTCTGCCCTAATGTACCGGTATGATTTATTTGTCGTTATTTATGTTCTCGTCCTTGTTCTACCCTTACACATGTAAAGCGCCATGGAACCAATGGCGCTATATAAATAAATAATAATAATAATAGCAGGGACACATATATATTATTTCAGCACAGGAGCTGTGGTATGATCAGACCATGTCCCTGTACGGTCAGACACATCCATTACACAGTACATAGCAGGGACACATATATAAGTTTATTGCAGCAAAGGAACACTTTTTAAACGCACCCAATTGTGGAAAATATTACTACAAGATCCATTCATTAAAATCAATTTTAAAATGAACTTTGTAAGTGAGGAAACCTCTTTAAGCTTAGTAACAAATTGCTGTTGCTCGACCAGCTTATGTAAACTTCATACGTCATCAATAAAAAGCTATCAATACATCACTTTTAATCTCCATTATGTTCAACCATGACTGTGATTTTACACCATTATAATTCTAGAAGAACAGTATTTTTGTTGCAAAATCAATTTAGTTTGTTATAAGTGTTACTCTGTACCGAAATGTCTTTCACAGTGAAGTGTTCTTTCTAGTGTAAATTGAGGAATCCACAAAAAAAAGCTGCTAATTGCAACTATAGATGAGTACTTTCACAGAAATAAGTACAAAGATGGAAACATAGACTGTTACTTCTTGTTGAGGGAAAGCTAATGAAAAGATATGTCACTTGGTCAATTTATGAAGGAGGGGCATGTAGATCCCAACCTACTGGTTCCCCAACACAAAGCCTCATTCAGATGTAATTGTGGCACCCCACTGGTCAGTGCGCCACTAAAGGGGTACTACTCCCAGATTAGCGTGTGTGGTATCCCGGTGACCAGAGGATGGTAATGATAATCTGAAGCCTTTGTGTACGCATTCATACACTTAGAGCTACGGGACCCATTGGCTGAACCTGTAACCAGGGTAAACAATCCTAGTGGGAGGAGTTTAGGTGTAGTAAGAAGAGCGGGAAGGAGTTGCAGTTAGTCAGAGTCAGTCATGAGGAGAGTGAAGTGGAGTGTGCCTGTAAAGGAAGGCAACTCAGACAGAAGGGGAATCCCTGGCTTGAGCAAGCCCAGTGCCGGACCGTACTGATAATCGGTCCAGGACGGAACCTAGTCCGAAACGGAGGACCAGCTCCGAGTGCAGTGCAGGCGTCTATCCCTGAGCCGCCAAAGCAGAGGGTCGTGGGCCTACAGATAGCCGCGACCCGGTTCAACACACATCCCCACCAGTGGCGGACCTTGAACCCAGTGGGCCCTGGTGCAGCCATGGTGAGGTGAGGAGCAGGGGGAAGGGGGAGTCAGCTGTTGGCCGTCGGGACGGTCCGAGGGGGGGTGCGGGGTGGTGCTGGGGCCGTCGGAGAGGTGTTTGCGGCGGCTCTCCTACCTGCTGAGCCACGCCGAGTGCGCTCCTGGGAGCCAGAGGGGCAGAGGAGAGGAGGGGCGGGATCAGGCAAGGGAAGCAGGAAGCTTTCTGCTTCCCTTGCCTGACCCTCCTCTCCTCTGACAGCAGCTTACGGGGGTCGGCCGGGGGCCCCCCTGCAGGCTTGAAGGGGCCCCCTAGCTGGTCGGGGCCCTGGTGCAGCTGAACCAGCTGCACCACGGTAGTTCCGCCCCTGGTCCCCACCAGGATCTCCGTCCAGGGTTTGAGCCCCTTCTGAAGGGTAACCTACCCCTTAGAGAGAAGGGTAACCTCTAACAGACCCATGGGCCTGGTAGTAAGAGGGCTCTGTGTAGGGCCATGCACGCAAGTTAGGAGACCACAGTGAGTGAAAAGGACAGAGGATGAAACCTGAAGGCACACCGTGAGGGCCTCAGAGAGACGTTATATCCTTTGGTGACTACACGGCCAGTTACCCGTGACTGTGTACCGATAACAACGGCTGAACTGCCTGAAAGGGAACAGTAAATACCCGTGCAGAGCAAGAAGGTCTCCTGTGTCTCATTTCTACTAAGCTGGTAAATTGTATTCCAGTCTTACTGAGGAGACTGAGTCTCTCCCTACTCCTGCGGAGCTGTTCCTGTGACAACCACTACGACAACCAGAACCAGTATTACAGAGGTCTTCCCCGGTGACCCCACTCCCCTTGCGAGGAGCGACATCATCCGGCTGCCTACCCATCGTCCCCAGAGGTCTGCTGGCAGTGGTGGTGCCATCACCAGACATCACCATCACCAGACACCGCAGGTGGCGTCAAAAACTAACTTTTATTTGACTTTTACTAAACCTCTTTTTGAGCGTCCACCAAGGCCACGGGCCCGGGCATTGGCCACCACTGACAGCATCCATAACTAACGCCCGGGATCCGAGTACCCCGGCCTTGGAGTGGGTCATAATAAACAAACTTGATGTTATATTGAAGGGATTTCCAATATGGAGGCTTATATTCGAACTTGCAAAAATACAATATTCAAATAAAAAATATGACTTTGATTTCCTTTTAGAGCTTCTACCCTCACACCACCAACACTACTCCGACATGTTCTCTCAGGCTTTCACTGTCTCTCTCAGGTCTAGCCAGGCTATAAAGCTCACCATGTCAACAGGTTTATCACACACTACTCTGTTATTTCTCCCCCTAGCAAAGGTCATTTTAATTCCACAAGAGGTTTACATGTGTGTTGTCCATGTAGGACAGCCCTCAACTGGATTTCTTACTTAGGCCACGTCACACACACAGATAATTGTGCAGATATTGGTCAAAAATCTCTGGTTGCAGTGAAATCATGGACACATTGTTCATTTGTATTTGGCCACAAAATGTAACAATGTGTCCATGATTTCACTGCAACCAGAGATCTGTGAACAATCTCTGCACAATTATCTGTGTGTGTGATGTGGCCCTTTTAGGTATTACAGGACTCCTCATTCCTCACACACCAGTGACAAGCAGGTTTCCCTTTTGTTGGCTATTCACAATCAGCGGATTGTAGCCAAACTCTCTGCTGTGGCCATTACTTCACCATGATTAGGCTTCATTCAGACATCATTTTCTTTTACACACAACAAAAAGAGACCGATTCTCATCAGTTTCATCAGAACACAGAACATCATCTGAAGTTCAACAACATTTTGTCAGAGTTACTGATGCAAAAAAAAAATCTGTCAATATAAAAATGCAGAGTAAACAGATGGCCTTCAAAGCCTGCACAATATGCCAAATATACTCGAGTATAAACCGAGTTTTTCAGCACAAAAATTGTGCTGAAAAATGCCCCCCCTCGGCTTATACTCGAGTCAGTATATGGCTGAGTGTGGGGGGGCGGTGTCCGGGGGCTGGAGGAGGCAGGGGGAGGCTGTACAGTGAGTGGCCGGTCATGTGGGGCCGCTCATTAGTGCAATGCAATATGCACTGCATCCCCCTGTCCATCAGCGGCAGGGGGAGCGGTGCATATTACATTGCACTGTGTATGCGCCCCTTCCCCCACAGGTTACTGCCCCCCATGCTGCCACACACCTTAAAATAACAAAGCATTTATTCTCACCCTCCGTCTCTCTGTCACAGCTGCGTCCTCCGGTCCCTGCTTCTTCCTGCTTTCGCCGGCTTCTTGTGACCGGCGCCAGCAGATGACGTCATCTGCTGTCATCTGCTGGCGCCGGTCACAAGAAGCCGGTGAAAGCAGGAAGAAGCAGGGACCGGAGGACGCAGCTGTGACAGAGCGACGGAGGGTGAGAATAAATGCTTTGTTATTTTAAGGTGTGCGGCAGCATGGGGGGCAGTAACCTGTGAGGGGGGGCGCATACCACTGCCTGTATACAACTGCTAAGGGGCCTGTATACCACTGCTAAGGGGCCTGTATACCACTGCTAAGGGCCTGTATACAACTGCTAAGGGGCCTGTATACAACTGCTAAGGGGCCTGTATACCACTGCTAAGGGGCCTGTATACAACTACTAAGGGGCCAGTATACCACTGCTAAGGGGCCTGTATACCACTGCTAAGGGGCCTGTATACAACTGCTAAGGGGCTTGTATACCACTGCTAAGGGGCCTGTATACAACTGCTAAGGAGCCTGTATCCCACTGCTAAGGGGCCTGTATACAACTGCTAAGGGGCCTGTATACCACTGCTAAGGGGCCTGTATACCACTGCTAAGGAGCCTGTATACCACTGCTAAGGGGCCTGTATACCACTGCACGGGGGCCTGTATACCACTGCACAGGGGCCTGTATACCACTGCACTGGGGCCTGTATACCACTGCATTGGGGCCTGTATACCACTGCACTGGGGCCTGTATACCACTGCTGAGGGGCCTGTATACCACTGCTGAGGGGCCTGTAAAACACTGCTGAGTGGCCTGATACGAGGGAGGGGGCTGTATACCACTGCTGAGGTGCCTGTATACCATTGCTGAGGGGCGCTATATACCAGTGACGGGGGGCTATATAATAGGATGGGGGTCTGCTGCATTTCATACCCTAGGCTTATACGCGAGTCAATAACTTTTCCCAGCTTTTGGGGGCAAAAGTAGGAGGGGTCGGCTTATACACGGGTCGGCTTATACACGAGTATATACGGTATTTATGAACTTATAGACTCAGTGTGAAAAATTCACTTATATGTGAAAAGCGCCATACACTATCACAGGTACAAGTGTTAGTCGTGAAAAACACAGATAGCATTTGTACAAAAAAAAACTGACATAAATTAGCCCTAAATTGCACTCAATATTGACAGTTAAGGTCACTTTACACACACAGATATCTGTGACCAACTTCTGAACAGATCTCTGGTTGCAGTGAAATCATGGACACATTATTCCATTTTGTACACAGCCACAAAATGGAACAATGTTTCCATGATTTCACTGCAACCAGAGATCTGTTCAGATGTTGGTCACAGATATCTGTGTGTGTAAAGTGGCCTTTACTCATAGGTGACCAGACTGCAGAATGCCTCCTGAATGCCCACTATTCAGCCAAGGCTGCACCCTGTTCTTTTAGTGTCCCTGTCCTTAGGCTGCCTGTTACAGACTAAGGTTAGGGTCACACTTGCAGATTTTCCATGCAGTTTTCACACTTTGTCATTTGTGAAAAACACATGAAAAAACGCATCCATATATCCCCATGTTAAAAATGCATGCCCCAATGCCAAAAATGCATGTCTAAAGTGCCAATGGTTTTTTAGATGTCTTTTTGGCTCAGCACCAAAAAATGCAGCATGCTGCATTTTTTGGTGCTTTTTCAAAAATGCATTTTTTTAACATGGGGCACTATGGGAAACGCATGCATTTTTGTATGCACTAAATGGTACCATGAGTTTTTGCATGCGTTCTTGCATGCGTTTTTTAAGGGTGCCCCACACCTATCAGCAAAAATGCATTCCAAAAACTCAGGCTGGAAAAAAGCACCTTAAAGGGATCCTGTCACCTCCAAAACGCCTCCTAACCTAGCAAAACATGTCCCTGCAGCATTCCATCACTAATCTCACACTCCTTTTGTCTCCTAAAAGCATCCTGTGAAAGTGCATAAAAACGTTTTATAACTTACTCATTAGTGATTATAATTAGCAGGGGCTATATTCTTTAGTCACCAGGGCATGTTGTTCTGCAGCCTCGAGGATTCACCCTCTCTCTGTCTGTGCAGCTGTGATGTGGAGATGAAGGCACGACTAATGATTTGCATTCTGTGAGTGATAGAGAGGGGGAAGGGCAATGCCTGCACAAGCAGAGCACACAGACAGAAAGAGGGTGGATCCTCGAGGCTGCAAAACAACACGCCCTAAGGGCTAAAGAATATAGCCCCTGCTAATTATAAACACTAATGAGTAAGTATTAAAACGTTTTTATGCACTTTCACAGGATGCTTTTAGGAGACAAAAGAAGTGTGAGATTAGTGATAGGATGGTTTTTTGCATGGACATGTTTTGCTAGCTTAGGAGGCGTTTTGGAGTTGACAGGATCCCTTTAAAAAATGCATGCTAGTGTGACCCTAGCCTAAATTCATCAACTACACCACACATTCTGCAGAATCACCAGCAGTATACATGGTACACCCATGTATCCTATTCATCCGCACCTTTCTACATACTACCAAGGACAACTAGCCAGAAAACCTCCCTGCAAATGAAACCCCAATTTAATGTGACCTAATAACACTTGTAAAAAGGAGACTGAAATAAATTGGAGCTCTAAATTTAGGCAAATGTACAATTAAAGATGTCAATTGCTCAGTATAGTATCTGGCCATCTCTTGACATCAATATGTAATATGGTAAGGGCCCTTTCACATCAGCGTTTTTTTAAATTTGCGGCAGATGCGGTGAAAAAACCGCATCTGCCGCAACTGCCGCATAACGGTTCCACTTGCGGCACGGTTGCGGTTTTTTCCATAGGAAGTATAGGGGGACTTGCGGCAGATGCGGCAAGTGCGGTATTGCACTTGCGGCAGGTGCGGCAGAGAAAAAAACCGCAGTAAGCCGCGGTTTTTTTCTCTGCCGCACCTGCCGCAAGTGCAATACCGCACTTGCCGCATCTGCCGCAAGTCCCCCTATACTTCCTATGGAAAAAACCGCAACCGTGCCGCAAGTGGAACCGTTATGCGGCAGTTGCGGCAGATGCGGTTTTTTCACCGCATCTGCCGCAAATTTAAAAAAACGCTGATGTGAAAGGGCCTTAAGAGTGGTAACTGCCAATGTTTTTTAAATTAGTCAGCACTCAGAATGCATTGTACCAACTGACCATGGCTCTTCTGTCCTGCATTCAGCAGCCTTATAGGTATAGATAAGACTAAGGAGTTCATGCGGGGAGACCTTCGCCCAGTCTGTGCACCAACTGATTTAGATGGACATCTTAATGAATCTTTAGAGGGATACAGTTAAAGGGTGTTGTTTGGGCTTTTTATAAAATCTCTGTGTATATTTGCACAGTGCATTAAACAGTCATCTACTTCCCACAGCTGTGGATTCAGCACAGTGTTGCAGACAAAAGGAGATGACCGCTCAGTGCAATGCAGTTCAGAGTTTACATAGATGAATAGGGTTGGGTGGTTATATTGGAGTCAGAGGGTGGGCTTTTTAGAGTCTGGGAGGGTCGGGCTTGTTGGAGCCTGGGCGTGTTTGTAGGATATTGGGTGTAAATGACAAGTAGTGATGTTTACACCCAGGCTCCATAACAAACACGCCTCTAGATGGTGGCTCAGCTGCTCCTCCACACGCAGAATGCTGATATCTAGATAACCATGCAAAATGCTGACAGGGTGTAAATTACAAACAGTCAGCATTTTGCAGCCTACATATACATGTAGATTTTATAAAAAGCCCAGACAGCCCCTTTAAGTAACAAAAAAAAAAAAAAAAAAAAAAAAAAAAGTATACAACCACTTTAAGTATTCAAAAGTATACTTACCTAAATGTATTATATTCTGACATGAGCAGATTGTATTTATGTTTTACTGTTAGACTTGGCATAAAACAAAATTTTCAATTCTGTAATATCCAGCAGATGTACAGCATTTCATAAAAAACATAATTTTAAGTGACACTTCGTGCAGAAAAAATCACACATTTTGCTTTCAAAACAAGAGATTCCTACCTAAATATGAAGCATTAATAGAAAATGGTTTAGCAATTTATTCAGTATGCGTGTGGTTAGAACTGCTACAAACCACAGATGTCTTGTGAAATTAAACATGTTCAGGTTTTTCCCATGGTAAAGAAGTTTGTTATCATTTAAGGGTATGCCCACATTTGGTATAAATCAAATAATTGCTATCTGATATTTTATCTGATAGCACTCGCTCCAGTGTTATACTATGGGGCAGTGCCGATCAGTGTTTTATCCTCATGTTGATTCTGCATAAGAAAGAAATTGCTGCATGCTGCGATTAGGATCGTAAAGCTGGAAACACACTGTTCGAGTTACATGCGAGTTACTCGCACGAGTCTTGGATCATTCACCCGGGATGGCCTTCCCTTCTCTAGGCGGGAGCAGTAGAGCTACATAGAAGAGCATACCAATGACAGTATCCTGTCCAAAGAGGTAGGTGTCGTGCGGGGTGAATGATCCGAGACTCGTGCGAGTTAAGGTACCATTACACGCTTCAATGTTGTAACGATATCACCAACGATCTCATGAGCGTGCGGTCGTTAGGACATCGTTGGTGAGAAGTCACACGTCTAGATATCGTGGACGACGCACCAACGAGGTAGCGAGCAGCTATTGTTCGCACAACCCAGCGAACGATACTTGTTTACTGTTGTGAATAGAGGAAGTCGTTAACGACATAGTTATCGCGGTGTCACACAGACCAATGCAGCAGGTTGGCTAATCAAGGATCGTATGATTTGAGAACATGTTCTCAAATCTGCGATCAGCGATCCAACGATTTATCGTAGTCGTATCTCGGAGTAACACACAACGACGTCCTAACCATGTCATTTGAACGACTCCAAACCTGTGACGTTTGAGCGATATCGTTCACGATCTCGTACTGTGTAATGGTACCTTAACTCGTATGTCACTCAGACAGTGTTTTTCCAGCCTAAGAACTCGGTTCAACATATTGTAAAACATTGTAAACCAATCAGGCAGTGTCCATCTGCTATTTTTTCTTCAGCCAAAATTGTGCCGAGGAAAAATTTGCATCATGCTGCTATTTTGCAGAGTCTTGGATCACATGCATACATAGAAGTCTATGGGTCCGTGTGAAACATTGCACTGCAGTTGGATGTCACCCGACTGAAGTGCAATATATGCTGCAGAATCGGATCACAGATGCATGATACTCAGCTCACTCTCGCAGCAGAGCCTTGGTCGAGTGCCATTAGCATATCACATCCTATTCTCTCACATCAGATGCTATACTCAGTGTGATCCGAAACTTAAGACCATGAACTGTGAAGTTTTCAGCAAGTTTTGTGGTGCAGTTAAATATTCTTCTCCTAACGGGTTTGCGGTATTTATAGCTTAACTAGTAAGGAATTTTAGCATTAGTTTTGTGCAAAATGTAATTTTTCAAATATATAGTGAGAATTCATGAATTTAACAAAGATATCCCTGAAAACTGTCCATGGAGAAATGACAGTAAAAGTGGAATTTGCTATTTAATAATTTCTGGAGTAGCATTGCTTGAAATTTCTATAACTTTTACACGTTTTCATGTTTTTTTTTAACTATTATAAAAAAATGCCATGAATTCCAAATGTTTTTCAGGGTATGTGCACATAATTACTTTTTCAAAAACATTTAACATGGACCTTGCCTGTAAAAATGCAAAATAATTGAAAACCTTCAAAGTCTTCAGACTTCAAAAACCATGGAGTGGCTAAAATAAATGACCTGACCATTCTCCTAACAGTTCCTCTTGGAATCCACCTCTATATTATAAATAGACAGTACAAAAAGATGCTGGCGGCTGAAAAAACATCCAAAAGAACATTTTCCTGAAGCTTGTTAACTATGAAAGACATTGGCTGCACATTCTTGCTCAAGTGTTTTATAATATTTTGTACATTAGGCCCTGATTCATCAGGAAATTTTCATCAGTTACCACCTATGCAAAACTTTGCTACTATTGGCATATATATATATACAGTGTTGGCCAAAACTATTGACACCCCTGCAATTCTGTCAGATAATACTCAGTTTCTTCCTGAAAAAGCAAAACATTGATCATTTCACACAAAACTCCAAAAATGGGCCAGACAAAAGTATTGGCACCCTCAGCCTAATACTTGGTTGCACAATCTTTAGCCAAAATAACTGCAATCAACCGCTTCCGCTAACCATCAATGAGTTTCTTACAATGCTCTGCTGGAATTTTAGACCATTCTTCTTTGGCAAACTGCTCCAGGTCCCTGATATTTGAAGGGTGCCTTCTCCAAACTGCCATTTTTAGATCTCACCACGGGTGTTCTATGGGATTCAGGTCTGGACTCATTGCTGGCCACCTTAGAAGTCTCCAGTGCTTTCTCTCAAACCATTTTCTAGTGCTTTTTGAAGTGTGTTTTGGGTCATTGTCCTGCTGGAAGACCCATGACCTCTGAGGGAGACCCAGCTTTCTCACACTGGGCCCTACATTATGCTGCAAAATTTGTCGGTAGTCTTCAGACTTCATAATGCCATGCACACGGTCAAGCAGTCCAGTGGCAAAGGCAGCAAAGCAACCCCAAAACATCAGGGAACCTCCCCATGTTTGACTGTAGGGACCGTGTTCTTTTCTTTGAATGCCTCTTTTTTTCTCCTGTAAACTCTATGTTGATGCCTTTGCCCAAAAAGAGAGAACATTCTTCCAAAACGTCTTAGGCTTTCTCAGGTAAGTTTTAGCAAACTCCATCCTGGCTTTTTTTATGTCTCGGGGTAAGAAGTGGGGTCTTCCTGGGTCTCCTACCATACAGTCTCTTTTCATTCAGACGCCGACGCATAGTATGGGTTGACACTGTTGTACCCTCGGACTGCTGGGCAGCTTGAACTTGTTTGGATGTTAGTCGAGGTTCTTTATCCACCATCTGCACAATCTTGCATTGAAATCTCTTGTCAATTTTTCTTTTCTGTCCACATCTAGGGAGGTTAGCCACAGTGCCATGGGCTTTAAACTTCTTGATGACACTGCGCACAGTAGACACAGGAACATTCAGGTCTTTGGCGATGGACTTGTAGCCTTGAGATTGCTCATGCTTCCTCACAATTTGGTTTCTCAAGTCCTCAGACAGTTCTTTGGTCTTCTTTCTTTTCTCCATGCTCAATGTGGTACACACAAAGACACAGGACAGAGGTTGAGTCAACTTAAATCCATGTCAACTGGCTGCAAGTGTGATTTAGTTATTGCCAACACCTGTAAGATGCCACAGGTAAGTTACAGGTGCTGTTAATTACACAAATTAGAGAAGCATCACATGATTTTTCTAACAGTGCCAATACTTTTGTCCACCCCCTTTTTTATGTTTGGTGTGGAATTATATCCAATTTGGCTTTAGGACAATTCTTTTTATCATTTTTCATTGAAGACAAATTACCGTATATACTCGCGTATAAGCCGAGTTTTTCAGCCCAAAATTTGGGCTGAAAAGTCCCCCCTCGGCTTATACGCGAGTATATAAAAAAAAATAAAAAAATACCGCAGCAGCCCCGGAGGTATACAGGCCCCCCATCAAGTTCCAGGGCCCCCCCCCCTTGCGCGCCAGCCTGTAAAGGAAAATCATACTTACCAGTGTCCAGTCGCGCCGTCCGCAGCTGCCGACATGACGATCCCGGGCTCCATTCAGCGCCTTCCGCATTTCCTGTAGTCGCGGGCAATGACGTCATTGCCCGCCCGCACAGGAAGTCGGAAGCCGGAAGACGCTGAATGGAGCCCGGGATCGTCATGTCGGCAGCTGCGGACGGCGCGACTGGACACTGGTAAGTATGATTTTCCTTTACAGGCTGGCGCGCAAGGTGGGGGGGGCCCTGGAACTTGATGGGGGGCCTGTATACCTCCGGGGCTGCGGCTGTATACAGCCCTGGGGCTGCGGTGCTGTATACAGCCCTGGGGCTGCGGCTGTATACAGCCCTGGGGCTGCTGCTGCTGTATATACCTCTGGGGCTGCATATGGGGCTGCATATGGGGCTGCATATACCTCTGGGGCTGCATATACCTCTGGGGCTGTATATACCTCTGGGGCTGCATATACCTCTGGGGCTGCTGTATACTACCACTGGGGCTGCTGATGTATATACCACTGGGGCTGCTGCTGCTGTATATACCTCTGGGGCTGCATATGGGGCTGCATATGGGGCTGCATATACCTCTGGGGCTGTATATACCTTTGGGGCTGCATATACCTCTGGGGCTGCTGTATACTACCACTGGGGCTGCTGATGTATATACCACTGGGGCTGCTGCTGCTGTATATACCTCTGGGGCTGCATCTGGGGCTGCATATGGGGCTGCATATGGGGCTGTATATGGGGCTGTATATGGGGCTGCATATACCTCTGGGGCTGCATATACCTCTGGGGCTGCATATACCTATGGGGCTGCATATACCTATGGGGCTGCATATACCTCTGGGGCTGCATATGGGGCTGCATATACCTCTGGGGCTGCATATACCACTGGGGCTGCTGATGTATATACCACTGGGGCTGCTGCTGCTGTATATACCTCTGGGGCTGCATATGGGGCTGCATATGGGGCTGCATATACCTCTGGGGCTGCATATACCTCTGGGGCTGCATATACCTATGGGGCTGCATATACCTATGGGGCTGCATATACCTCTGGGACTGCATATGGGGCTGCATATACCTCTGGGGCTGCATATACCTCTGGGGCTGCATATGTGGCTGCATATACCTCTGGGGATGCATATGGGGCTGCATATACCTCTGGGGCTGCATATACCTCTGGGGCTGCATATACCTCTGGGGCTGCATATACCTCTGGGGCTGCATATGGGGCTGCATATACCTCTGCAGCTGCATATACCTCTGGGGCTGTATATACCTCTGGGGCTGCTGTATACTACCACTGGGGCTGCTGCTGTATACTACCACTGGGGAGGCTGCTGTATACCTCACTGCTGGGGGTTGTATACCTGTGCTGGAGTCCACCCTCGGCTTATACGCGAGTCAATAAGTTTTCCCAGTTTTTGGGGGCAAAAGTAGGGGGGTCGGCTTATACACGGGTCGGCTTATACACGAGTATATACGGTAAATGAAGATAATAATACCAAAGAATTTGTGATTGCAATCATTTTCAGGAAGAAACTGAGTATTATCTGCCAGAATGGCAGGGGTGTCAATACTTTTGGCCAACACTGTACATATTTATATATATATATATATATACTAGATGGTGGCACGGTTCTAACGCATCGGGTATTCTAGAATATGTATGTAGTTAACATACTGTGACTGACAGAACTTGTTAAGTCAACGTGACTGAACTACATATACATATATAAATATATAGCAGCGCTATGGTATATGGTGGTACATTACAGCACAGGTATAGCAGTACTATAGTATATGGCGGTACATTACAGTACATGTCTTGCAGCACTATAGTATATGGTGGTATTTTATAGCACATGTATAGCAGCACTATAGTATATGGAGGTACATTATAGTACATGTATAGCAGCGCTATGGTATATGGTGGCACATTACATTACATGTATAGCAGCGCTATAGTATATGGCGGTACATTACAGCACATGTATACCCGCACTATGGTATATGGCGATACATTACAGCACATGTATAGCAGCACTATTGTATATGGCGG
The DNA here is from genome assembly GCA_033576535.1 of Allobates femoralis. Taxonomy (NCBI): domain Eukaryota; kingdom Metazoa; phylum Chordata; class Amphibia; order Anura; family Aromobatidae; genus Allobates; species Allobates femoralis. The sequence goes on along the minus strand of JARQOC010000004.1, from coordinate 399,923,286 downwards.
TACATTACAGTACATGTATGACAGCACTATGGTATATGGCGATACTCCGCCCCCCCCTTGCCCCCCGCTCTTCCACAGTAAAAGTAGAAAAAAATCCTCAGTGAGGATACTCACCTGTCCGCCGGCTCGCTCCACCTCCGTCTTCTAGGTCCTACAGGCCTTTAGGACCTGTCGTTGCCTGGGAAACCGATCAGCTAATCGGTCACATGACTGCTAACTGCCGGGGGAAACAGGATGGTGGTGGGGGGGAGGGGTGGCAGGATGGAGGCGGGGGGCAGGATGGAGCTGGAGGAGTAGGATAGAGCCGGAGGAGAAGGATGGTGTCGGGGGGGCAGGATGGTGGCGGAGGGGGGCAGGATGGTGGTGAGCGGCGCAGGATGGAGAGAGTGGGGCAGGATGGTGGTGGGGTGGCAGGATGGTGGCAGGGGGGCAGGATGGAGCCAGCGGGGCAGGATGGAGCAAGCAAAGCAGGATGGAGCCGGAGGAGCAGGATGGAGCCAGAGGAGCAGAATGGTGGCAGGGTGGAGCAGGATGGGCGGGGGGCAGGATGGAGCACGGGGGGCAGGATGGAGCGAGCGGGGCAGGATGGAATGAGCGGGTCAGGATGGTGGCGGGGGGCAGGATGGAGCGAGCGGATCAGGATGGTGGCGGGGGGCAGGATGGAGTGATCGGGGCAGGATGGAGCCGGAGGTGCAGGATGGTGGCGGGGGGGGGAGCAGGAGGGTGGCGGGGGGCAGGATGGAGCGAGTGGGGCAGGATGGAGCCGGCGGGGCAGGATGGAGCAGGTGGAACAGGTTGGAGCGTGCGGAGCAGGATAGAGCCGGGTGGGGCAGGGCAGGAGGGAGCAAGCGGGCAGGATGGAGCCGGCGGGGCAGGTTGGAGCGCATGGGGCAGGATAGAGCCAGGGGGGCAGGATGGAGCCGGGGGGACAGGATGGAGCAAGCAGGGCAGGATGGAGCGAGCGGGGCAGGATGGTGGCGGGGGGGGCAGGATGGAGCAAGCGGGGCAGGATGGTGGCGGGGGGGCACAATAGAGTGAGCGGAGCAGGATGGTGGCGGGGGGGTGGGGCAGGATGGTGGCAGAAGGGCAGGATGGTGGCAGGGGGCAGGATGATGGCGGGAGGCAGGATGGAGCGAGCGGGGCAGGATGGTGGCGGGGGCAGGATGGAGCAAGCGGGCAGGATGGAGCGAGCGGGGCAGGATGGAACCGGAGGAACAGGATGGTGGTAGGGGGTGGGTCAGGATGGTGGCGGGGGGGCAGGATGGAGCCAGCGGGGCAGGATGGAGCGAGCGGGGCAGGTTGGAGCGAGTGAGGCAGGATGGAGCGAGCGGGGCAGGATGGAGCCAGGGGGGCAGGATGGAGCGAGCAGGGCAGGATGGAGCAAGCAGGGCAGGATAGAGCCGGGGGGCTGGCAGGATGGAGCAAGTGGGGCAGGATGGAGCCGGGGGGGTGGGGCAGGATGGAGCAAGCAGGGCAAGATGGAGCGAGCAGGGCAGGATGGAGCCGGGGGGGTGGAGCAGGATGGAGCGAGGGCGGCAGGATGGAGCCAGGGGGGCAGGATGGAGCCAGGGGGGCAGGATGGAGCGAGTGGGGCAGGATGTAACCAGGGGGGTGGGGCAGGATGGAGCGAGCGGGGCAGGATGTAGCGAGCGGGGCAGGATGGAGCTGGGGGGTGGATCAGGATGGAGCGAGCGGGGCAGGATGGAGCGAGCGGGGCAGGATGGAGCGAGTGGGGCAGGATGGAGCAAGCGGGGCAGGATGGAGCGAGCGGGGCAGGATGGAGAGAGCGGGGCAGGATGGTGGCGAGTGGGCCAGGATGGTGGGGGATTATTAAAAAGGAAACAATCGCACACTCATGTGTAAATTTGCAAAAAAGTGAAGTCTTTTTTATTCAGGAGCAGCGAGAAACCAACGTTTCGGTCCTTCCCGGACCTTGATCACGGTAGTTGCTGCAGGTTACAAAATATATACAGGACATGATCAGTACATACAAGCAATATTTACAGTTTATACAATTCACAATGATACTCCCATAACAGGTGTCACCTGTGTGCTTTTCCAAAGAATATAGGTTTGTATGGTATATCGATACAAAGAAAGGGAGAGAGGAGAGTGTTTTCAAGAGAGATTAAGGTGGCCCTTCTAGAGTTAGTATAATGTATATATAGTCTAAGGAACCTAGGTATGGATGGTTTGGACAGGTATATATGGAAACATAAACCGTGCATAGATTCAGTTACCCTCTTTTTTCATATATGCTCCTATCCTGCTTAGGGTCGATGTCCCACTGGGTTTTCCAGCTGTTTGTAAAACATGTACAGTATTTTAATAGCCAAGTTATTATTAATCGTTTATTCATATTTATATTTCACTGTTGCCAGTTACCTTTTGGGGTAGTCAAACAGGGGTGCTTCTTTGACCCTGTTCCAGGGTGCCTGGAGGTGGGAAAAGATGTAATATATCAGGAGGGTTTTTTATGTAGGCATGGAGCCCTAGTAAGGATGTTCATGCAAGGATACACATCAATATAGTCAGTCTCATTTAAGAGACCTACACAAGAACTGCTAGCAAGAGTATTGATGCAAAGATACATATCAGTACATTCAATCTTTTTCCAGAGACCTATATGTTAACTGTTAGTGAATGCAGTGCCCGGTCTCATTATCATGTCAGAAGCTAATGGTAAGGGATAAGTTTCTTGGAGTGTGCTCACCTTAATTCTTAGTATGTGCAGTCCCGTTCCGGGTATTTCATTGTTGCTGCGCTCGTGCCGCTGGTCCGGCCGCTCTATGAAGGAGCGGACCGGAAACTAGCCGCGGACGCCGGCGCATGCGCACTACAGGCGGAAGTGCGTCACCGGAAGTGACCGCACCTGTCTATCACCTTGTCTCCATGGTGATGATGCTCGGAAGGGCGGAAGTGTGTCACGGAGAGTGACTACACTGGCAGTATGCCCTATTGTGGGAGGAATGTAGGGGGGAGGTGTAGGGAGATCGCAATACTCTTAGTATATCCCATAATGGTAGTCTGTGGGCCACATATCTATTTTAATCGGTTCTCTGGTAGGAAGGTAACTGAATAGTTCTAAGACTATATATTAATAAGGATAGTGATGTGCAATACTCCTAGTATATCCCATAATAGTAGTTTGTGAGCCACATATCTGTTTTTGTCAGTTCTCTGGTAGGAAGGTGACTGGATAGTTCTAAAACTATATATTAATGATAGTGATGTACACGGGTTGTGGGGAGGATTCTATGGTCCGTGACCAAAGGTTGGTTAATAGCACTAAGAAGGTGTATTACCCACAGGAAATATGTACATACAAAGTAGACACATAATTATCGAGTAATCACATATATACTGGGCCCCCTTGAAAGGGAGATCAGTATAAATATATGTCATGATTATTTCGTTTCATAATTTCACAATCTTCTTATAAGAGGACAGATACGCTGTAAGATTGTTGTTTCCACTTAGTATGGAGAGTGTCTCACGGAGGATTGAGTCCTGTGGGAAAAAAAATTACCAGAAACAACACAGGGGGTCCCAACCCGTAGCCACAGAAATACTATTATGCAAACATTTATCTATATATCTATGCAAAACATCCATAGTAAGACTAACATACACTACAATTTCTTACCCTCCTGGTGCACGACTATAGACAGACAAGATGGTGCGATAATCACGTTTCCTTAGTACATCTAGAAGAAGGGGGTTATAGAAAAAAGACATTAGTGTCAGGTCAAGCCAGCCAGTCTATTTCCCTGTTTAGCCCTTTCGGATTCAAGGTTTGTAGTGTATAAATCCAGAAGCTTTCCCTCGTTTTCAAGAGTTGTATATGGTTGCCACCCCTACGGGGTCTGGTGACCTGTTCAATGACCTGGTATCTCAGCTGAGAAACTGAATGTTTCGCCTCATTGAAGTGGTGTGGGATAGGTAGCCAGTTTTTCTCACACCTTATTGTAGATTTATGACTCGCTATTCTGTCTTTGATGTGTTGCGTAGTCTCACCAACATACAATAAGCCGCAAGGGCATTTGATTAGGTAAACTACGTAGTTAGAGTTGCATGTATGGTATCCCTTAATCGGGTATGATTTACCTGTCTGTGGGTGTGTAAAGTGATCCCCTTTGATTACGTTTGAGCATGCTGCACAGCTAAGACAAGGAAATGTACCCTTTCGTTGTGTATGCAAGAAAGTCTGTGTTGGTAGCTTTGTGCTACTACCAATGTCTGCTCTGATCAGAGAATTTTTTAGGTTAGGGGGTCTCCTTTTGCACATTAGTGGAGGATGTTCAAAAATATTGATTCTCGGATATGCCTTTTTCAAGAGAGGCCAATGTTTTTTTATAATATTATATATTTTTGGCATTGTTGGATGGTGAGTATGTACAAAGGGTACTCTATCCACTTTGACCGCGGGGGATGCCGACATTTCATGATTTAAGATTCGTGCTGTCTCTGATTGGATGAGATCCTCTGGATAGTTTCTTTCGCGGAATTTGTCACCCATCTCTCGCAGTCTCAGCGGAAGGGAGTCACCCTCTGAAACGAGTCTAGCTTCCCTCTGGAATTGGGATCTTGGTAGGCTATTTTTGGTAGAGCTGGGGTGACAACTGTCAAAACGCAGTAGGCCGTTGCGGTCAGTAGGTTTTTTATAGATATCTGTGCCTAGGCTGCCATCCATTTTTTTAAAAACTTTGGCATCTAGGAAATTGATTTCATTTGTGTCATGCTGCATAGTAAAGGAAAGTTCAGGTCTTATTGTATGGCCCCCATCGCGGTCCCACGCGTTTGCAGGAAACGCGTGGGACCGCGATGGGGGCCAATATAGCTCCGGCCTACGCAAACTTATATATGGATAACTTTGAAAGGACATACATATACTCTCATCCACTATTCCAAAAAAATGCCACCATTTGGATTCGATATATTGATGACATTTTTTGCATCTGGAAGGGCAGCCCCATGGAGTTGGAGCTGTTCTTTACAGATATTAATAAGGTAAGACCTGAACTTTCCTTTACTATGCAGCATGACACAAATGAAATCAATTTCCTAGATGCCAAAGTTTTTAAAAAAATGGATGGCAGCCTAGGCACAGATATCTATAAAAAACCTACTGACCGCAACGGCCTACTGCGTTTTGACAGTTGTCACCCCAGCTCTACCAAAAATAGCCTACCAAGATCCCAATTCCAGAGGGTAGCTAGACTCGTTTCAGAGGGTGACTCCCTTCCGCTGAGACTGCGAGAGATGGGTGACAAATTCCGCGAAAGAAACTATCCAGAGGATCTCATCCAATCAGAGACAGCACGAATCTTAAATCATGAAATGTCGGCATCCCCCGCGGTCAAAGTGGATAGAGTACCCTTTGTACATACTCACCATCCAACAATGCCAAAAATATATAATATTATAAAAAAACATTGGCCTCTCTTGAAAAAGGCATATCCGAGAATCAATATTTTTGAACATCCTCCACTAATGTGCAAAAGGAGACCCCCTAACCTAAAAAATTCTCTGATCAGAGCAGACATTGGTAGTAGCACAAAGCTACCAACACAGACTTTCTTGCATACACAACGAAAGGGTACATTTCCTTGTCTTAGCTGTGCAGCATGCTCAAACGTAATCAAAGGGGATCACTTTACACACCCACAGACAGGTAAATCATACCCGATTAAGGGATACCATACATGCAACTCTAACTACGTAGTTTACCTAATCAAATGCCCTTGCGGCTTATTGTATGTTGGTGAGACTACGCAACACATCAAAGACAGAATAGCGAGTCATAAATCTACAATAAGGTGTGAGAAAAACTGGCTACCTATCCCACACCACTTCAATGAGGCGAAACATTCAGTTTCTCAGCTGAGATACCAGGTCATTGAACAGGTCACCAGACCCCGTAGGGGTGGCAACCATATACAACTCTTGAAAACGAGGGAAAGCTTCTGGATTTATACACTACAAACCTTGAATCCGAAAGGGCTAAACAGGGAAATAGACTGGCTGGCTTGACCTGACACTAATGTCTTTTTTCTATAACCCCCTTCTTCTAGATGTACTAAGGAAACGTGATTATCGCACCATCTTGTCTGTCTATAGTCGTGCACCAGGAGGGTAAGAAATTGTAGTGTATGTTAGTCTTACTATGGATGTTTTGCATAGATATATAGATAAATGTTTGCATAATAGTATTTCTGTGGCTACGGGTTGGGACCCCCTGTGTTGTTTCTGGTAATTTTTTTTCCCACAGGACTCAATCCTCCGTGAGACACTCTCCATACTAAGTGGAAACAACAATCTTACAGCGTATCTGTCCTCTTATAAGAAGATTGTGAAATTATGAAACGAAATAATCATGACATATATTTATACTGATCTCCCTTTCAAGGGGGCCCAGTATATATGTGATTACTCGATAATTATGTGTCTACTTTGTATGTACATATTTCCTGTGGGTAATACACCTTCTTAGTGCTATTAACCAACCTTTGGTCACGGACCATAGAATCCTCCCCACAACCCGTGTACATCACTATCATTAATATATAGTTTTAGAACTATCCAGTCACCTTCCTACCAGAGAACTGACAAAAACAGATATGTGGCTCACAAACTACTATTATGGGATATACTAGGAGTATTGCACATCACTATCCTTATTAATATATAGTCTTAGAACTATTCAGTTACCTTCCTACCAGAGAACCGATTAAAATAGATATGTGGCCCACAGACTACCATTATGGGATATACTAAGAGTATTGCGATCTCCCTACACCTCCCCCCTACATTCCTCCCACAATAGGGCATACTGCCAGTGTAGTCACTCTCCGTGACACACTTCCGCCCTTCCGAGCATCATCACCATGGAGACAAGGTGATAGACAGGTGCGGTCACTTCCGGTGACGCACTTCCGCCTGTAGTGCGCATGCGCCGGCGTCCGCGGCTAGTTTCCGGTCCGCTCCTTCATAGAGCGGCCGGACCAGCGGCACGAGCGCAGCAACAATGAAATACCCGGAACGGGACTGCACATACTAAGAATTAAGGTGAGCACACTCCAAGAAACTTATCCCTTACCATTAGCTTCTGACATGATAATGAGACCGGGCACTGCATTCACTAACAGTTAACATATAGGTCTCTGGAAAAAGATTGAATGTACTGATATGTATCTTTGCATCAATACTCTTGCTAGCAGTTCTTGTGTAGGTCTCTTAAATGAGACTGACTATATTGATGTGTATCCTTGCATGAACATCCTTACTAGGGCTCCATGCCTACATAAAAAACCCTCCTGATATATTACATCTTTTCCCACCTCCAGGCACCCTGGAACAGGGTCAAAGAAGCACCCCTGTTTGACTACCCCAAAAGGTAACTGGCAACAGTGAAATATAAATATGAATAAACGATTAATAATAACTTGGCTATTAAAATACTGTACATGTTTTACAAACAGCTGGAAAACCCAGTGGGACATCGACCCTAAGCAGGATAGGAGCATATATGAAAAAAGAGGGTAACTGAATCTATGCACGGTTTATGTTTCCATATATACCTGTCCAAACCATCCATACCTAGGTTCCTTAGACTATATATACATTATACTAACTCTAGAAGGGCCACCTTAATCTCTCTTGAAAACACTCTCCTCTCTCCCTTTCTTTGTATCGATATACCATACAAACCTATATTCTTTGGAAAAGCACACAGGTGACACCTGTTATGGGAGTATCATTGTGAATTGTATAAACTGTAAATATTGCTTGTATGTACTGATCATGTCCTGTATATATTTTGTAACCTGCAGCAACTACCGTGATAAAGGTCCGGGAAGGACCGAAACGTTGGTTTCTCGCTGCTCCTGAATAAAAAAGACTTCACTTTTTTGCAAATTTACACATGAGTGTGCGATTGTTTCCTTTTTAATTGTCTACGTGGGTTAACCAGACCCCTCAATCAGCACCTCAATATATGAAACAAGCCTCAGAGTGCACGCCCTCTAACCAGAAATCTAGGATGGTGGGGGGGCAGGATGGAGCGAGCGGGGCAGGATGGAGCCGGAGGAGCAGGATGGAGCCGGAGGAGCAGGATGGAGCCGGAGGAGCAGGATGGTGGTGGGGTCATTACTGTGATACAATTCTCTTCATCTTCTCCATTACCATTCACTGCATATGTCGGACTGCACTCAGATGACAATTGAGTGCAGTCTGATGTTTCACACACCCATAGACTTATATGGGCGCGTTTGATACAATTTACAGAGGCATTTGCAGGATACTGCAATTTTTTTTTTTATGCCAAATTGTCAACTACAATGCGGTAACTGGATTGCTCCGGATGTGTAATCCGGAGCAATGCAGTTACCGTATACTTTGTTCATCCCTGCTGCCACAGGGATGAGCAAATTGTTAAATGTTATTAAAACATGAAATATTAAGAGTAGCTGTGGGCAACATGTCTCTAGGGGGTGCCCACCCTCCCTAGAGACATGCTGTCCACTCGTGTCAGTATGTGAGTGGTTAATAAGCCCTTTACAGTATAGCCGGCTATTGTCGGCTTCTACAAATTTCTGAATGAAGCCGCGGCTCCTTACAGTACAGGAGATACTGTACGTAATGTACGTATAGTATCAGCTGCTGTCCTTGGTCCTGTAAGCATTAACATTAGGTCTATGGGCAGCGCACCGCCAAACAGCACACCGGACACCGGATCAGGTGATCAGAGAGCAGAGGAGGCCAGCCAAGTTTCACACGGGGCAGAGGCGTCACACACACGGGGAAAGAGACAAGGAGGCCTTATACCCAGCTAACGCTGGCTCCTCGGTTCCCACTTTGTTCTTTCCTCTCTTCTCGCCTTCCGATCACATTCTTGGGCCTAGCAGGACTACTTGAAGGCTGTTCAGGGTCACTGGCTATGGCCTAACACAGCACCAACCACCAGTACATCTGCACACTCTAACTCCGCCCCCAGAACCAGTATTGATAGGGGATCTTGCTTAAAGGCAGCAGGTTGGGCTCCCCCTACTGTGCAGGGGTGGAATGTATTGTTTGTGTATATGTACCCACTGTGGAAACCCACCCGTGCTGTAGGTGAGTCTGTGGTTACCTGTGTGAGCAGGACGCAACATGATACCAGCAGTGAGAGGGGAGAATGGACAGTGAAGAACGCCCAGGCTTACAACATACTGTAGTCAAGAAGACTAATTAGCATACGGAAATGTAAGTCACAAAATCATTTTTTACAACCATTATAGGACAGTTTTGGTACAGACAGGAATGGTTAGGGATGTACTATCAAGGTGCATGGGCAGGTAGTGATAGGTTAGGGGGCAAAAACGAGCTGACAGGATCCCTTTAATGTTAAACATTGGATACTGTATGAAATTTCTAACAGAACAATACACAATGCAAATATAAGGTTTTAAAACTTGCCTACTGTTGGCTGAGGAGCACTAGCACGGGCGGACACTTCATTGGTGCAACCTGTGCAGCTGCATAGGGGCCCAAGAGGAAGGGGGGCCCATTTCCACCCTCAAAGCAGGTGGAATTGTGCATTTTTCTGATCTATTGGACTAAAAATGCCCTTATACTGTTCTTGCACAGGGGCCCTTTTCTATCTACCAGTAAGTACTAGTGATATTCTTTTGTAGCTTTATTTAGCTGTGAATATAAAGTGATAATTATGTTGGCATATTCTTCTGGTAAAACAATTTCTACCAGGTGTGCAGCCTTTTAGAAACACTGGGACTGCCCTGTTCTATTAGAGATAATTCTTAGCTCAGCGCCTGACATACATTTTTGGTGTAAAATGAAGTAATGTAGATATATTGATGAATTGACATGTGGGCTTTGCCGTACCCCTCCTCAGCACTTCAAACTATGTCAAAGGTAGTAGAGGCTGGGATTGGCCAAAAGTAAATTTTTACAGAGATTTGAGTAGCCTAAATATGTAACATAGACAAAGAGAGGTATTTACTAGCTTAGGACCCAGTTGAGTGGTAAACCATGGCACGGTAACTGGGCTCAAATAAAACTGGCCATCTTTATTTGTTAAGCATCTAATTAAAGAGAACCTGTCACCTAGAATTAACCCTCCGACCTATTACTAGCTGTCCCTACACCTTCCTAGCTGCTCCCTAACCATCACTCTCTGTTGTAAATCCGCCCGGTAAAGATTAAGAAAAATGACTTTGAACTTACTGGACATCACCCAGTCAGGCGACTGGCAAGGCGAATCCAGGCTCCATTGTCCCCTCCTCCCTGCGTCACTGCACAACCCGCTGGGTGTCATTATTCTGTATTGATCTCCTCCTGTATTTGGAATCTCCCGCTCTTTTTTCCTCCTACGATGCACCGGCCAGAATGTCACATCCGGCCCGGTGCATTATGGGCCCAATTACATGATCGGCCCTGGTGCATTATGGGCCGGATCACGTGATCGGCCCAGCTCTGCACATGCGCAATGCGCATATTGAAGCCGGGCAGATCACATGATCCGGCCCATAATGCACCACGGCCGATCACGTGATTGGGCCTATAACGCACCGGGCCAGATGTGACATACCGGCCGGTGCATCATAGGAGGAAAAGAGGGCGGGAGATTCCAAATACAGGAGGAGATCAATACAGAATAATGACGCCCAGCGGGTGTGCAGTGACGCAGGGAGGAGGGGACAATGAAGCCTGGAGCCACCTTTCCAGTCACCTGACTGAGCGACATCCAGTAAGTTCAAAGTCATTTTTATTCATCTTTACAGGGCGGATTTACAACAGAGAGGGATGGATAGGGAGCACCTAGGAAGGTGTAGGGACAGCTAGTGATAGGTCAGTGGGTTAATTCTAGGTGACAGGTTCCCTTCAAAAAAAAAAAAAGTCATGCTTTTTCTAAGTAGTAATGCATGTTCACATTCATGTGCTCACTATTTACATCCTTCAGCATCTTTTTCCTCTTTCTTGAGTGCACCTGTTAGGCCGGAGACACACAATCCAAGATGCATGTGAGATACTTGCATGAGTCTCGCATGACTCACCCAGAACAGCAGCCCCCTCTCTGAACAGGAGCGTGGTGTTCCATAGAAATACAAACCCCTGACGCGCTCCCGTTCAGAGAGGCAGGGTCTGTTCCAGATGAGTCAAGTATCTTGCATGCACCTCACATAGTGTGTCTCCGACCTTATTTTGACAGTATATATTATGTTCAGGATGCACCAGTTCAGACCTTCGGGCTAGGAAAAGTCAGCAATTTATCTATTATGGGGTCATGCGTTTTTGCACTCCTGCCAGTTACTTTAGGTGTTTTTAATTCTCTGTTGGCAGTCTACTTTCCAGCCCATATATGTAGTTAGTTTTGACACAAAGAGAGGCATTCACTAGGTTAGGATGCCGTTTGCAGGTACACCGTGGAATAGTAACTGGGCTCAAATAAAACTGGCCATTTTTGTTTGCTAAGTATCGCATTTTTATTAAAAAAAAATTAATGCTTTTTCTAAGCAGTAATGCATGTTCACATTCCTGTGTTCACTATTTTCATCATTCAGTCTTTTTTTCCCCTTAATTGAGTACAACTGTAATTGTGACAGTATGTGTTATGTTCAGTATGCACCAGTTCAGACTTTCAGGTTAGGAAGTCCCAGCAATTTATCTATTTTTGCATAAACATTTGGTAACATTTCAAGATGTTTAGCACCAGAACTAGCATAAGCACTGTTATGAATCAGGTCTCATATGCTTCCTTGGGCCTGTTTTCCTGTTAAAGGGAACTAACCAGCAGGCTTTAGTGCTATAAAGTGAAGCCAGTTCCTTACAGGCACTGGGATACTGAGTGAAGTCATGCCTTTACTTCAATGATTCATGGTTTGATTGCAGAGAAAAGGCTTATAAGTTATGGCAAAGAGGGGAGGAGACAAACCCACTGTGCAGCACTGCTTCACTATGTGAGGTTGGGTTATTCTAATTACTCCCCTGCGGGCTCTAATCCAAACCCTCCTACCTCCCTCTCTCCTTCCCTCTCACTCCCTCCCTGTCATTCTTTACCAGGCACAGGACACTTGACATTAAGCATGGTCATAGCACAATGTCAGGCATCCTATGTGCCTGAGTTCATCACTCCCTCCCTTCCTCGCCTGCATCTCCGGCTTCCCTGACTTCTCACTGCTTCTCCTGTCTATGATCAAGAGGTTACAGGAGTGTAGGAGAAGGCCCCTCCCCCTCCAGTCTCTGCATGTCCCCAGCTGTCACTTCTCACAGACCTGTACAGATCCCCGCTATTGTCATCACAGATCACAGATGACAATAGCAGGGATCTGTCCCAGTCTCTTCTCCTGCTTATGATCAAAGTCTGTGAGATGAGACAGCTGGGAGTGTGCAAATAATGAAGGGGGTGGGGTCTTCTCCTGCTTGTGACCACAAGATCACAGACAGGAGAAGCAGTGAGAAGCCGGAGACAAAGGCGAGGGAGGGAGAGAGTCATGAGCTTGTGTACATAGGACGCCTGAGGTTGCGCTATGATCATGCAGTATGTCAGGTGTCCTGTGCCTAGTAAAGAGTGACAGAGAGGGAGTGAGAGGGGAGGGAGAGAGGGTGGGTGGAGGGTTTGACATAGAGCAAACAGGGGAGTAATACAAATATACCTAACCCCACATAGTGATGTGCTGCACACTTCGATCATCTTCTCCCCTCTTTGCCATAACTTTTATAAACCTTGTCTCTGCAATCAAACCTTGAATCATTGAAGTAAAGGCATGATTTTACTCAGTATCCCAGAGCTTGTAAGGCACTGGCCTCACTTTATATCCCTAAATCCTGCTGGCTGGATCCCTATAAAGATTTTTAGTTCTGCCGTATATTATGAACAATGGCCATCTTCTATGAGAAGACCACAGCATAGAAGACCACTTTTCACTGAACTATTGGGAGGGGAACTCAAAGAGGTTTCTCTCTACATCGATGTAGTATCTAATGACGTTATGCTTCTATATTGTTAGGAGCTTAATAAGAAATAAAGTCATTATAGAAAGTATGTCAGCAATTTTGCAAACACAATAACTTTCATTGTGCTGTTTTTCTGGCAGCCCATGGTAGACTAATTTGGCCCTTCAGTCTTCTCTCCCAGTGAAAAGGGCTCATGATTAATATACGGTATCTGTAAATAACTGTATGTCTATGGCATTTCTTTATGAAGAAGAAAATCCATGATAAAGACACTCTAGTGTGGAAGCCTTTCAAATACTTTAATGTATGAAACAAATAGCAGATTGAAAATCTGGTGTCATTTCAAGATCAGGGGAGTACTTCAATTCTTTTAAGCTATGGGAACGAATCAACAAAATTTCACTTTGATGTAGTGCCAAACAAAAACTGTGTCACCACTCAACATGACAACTGGCAGCAAAGAGGCGGTTTTCCATGTCATTTATATAACTTCCCTCAGACTTACAGTATATTTCACTTTTTTTAATTTAAAATGTAAATGTAAAAGACATTACCCCGCTGACTGTTCAGGCCTGGGATCACATATATTCGTTACGTCAGGGTGATGGCAAAACTAATCCAAAAATGTGCCTGTTTGCTTCAGGCTTTTTCCCCATTTCCTCACAGTCTGGAGCTGGATCGTAATGGTCATGTCCACACACCTGCGCTCTAAGTATTTAGCGGGTCTCCGCTAAATACTTAAGGTGGGTTTACACGTTGCGATATCGGCGTCCAATTTCAATGAAAAGTCACGTGGTTCGATCGTTGGAGCCGATATCGTTCCTGCGTTGTATGGGGTGAACGTCCAATACGATGCAGGAACGATGTCAATGCGATATCGCGGATTAAATAAGCGTGCTATTCAATGCTCCGATATTGAATGGAGATTGGAGCCGGATCGTGCTGTGTGACAGCCCAACTCCGATGTGAAGTTCAACGTCACCCATTCACTCCCATGTTAAATGGTCGTTCCTGGGTTGGGGGACGTAGACATCGTACGGACGTTGGATCCAGAAGTCGCAATGTGTAAACCTCCGATGCGATGCGGGAGAAACGTGCACTAAATGCGCGCTCCCGCGCCATTGAATTGCGATATCGGAACGATATTGCAACGTGTAACCCCACCTTTAGGTTTTGACAGAGAAGTGCAGGTGCGTGTCTGCGGGCGCTTTCTGAGGAAGCAGCCCCTGGTTACCCGATGTGTATCGTGGTAACCAGTTCATACTGCAGGCTGCCTAGTGACCACTTATGCCGAGCGCACAGGGAAATGCTGCACATCGGGTAACCAGGGGCGCCGGCACACACGCACCTGAGCTTCTCTCACAAAACCTAAGTATTTAACGCTGAACCACTGAATACTAATGGTACCTTGACACGCCGCTACTGGATGGTGGCAACAACCAGGTACATGAGAGAAATGTATCTTGCACCGCCAAATCAACCCGAGGTAGCGGCGTGTGAAGACGGTTGTAGCCACCCGCCAGTGGCGGCACCTGTTTCAGAGCACTGCCCTAAAACAGGTGGTTACTCAGCCGATGGTAGCGACCTGTATCGGCGTGAAAAGAAGGAACAGAAGGGTTGTTTCGACACCAGGCTATGTACCTGGTATGTAGCTGGGCGTGACACAGCCTCCGGGAAACCACCCCCCTTCATCGATCATTGGAGGAAGCTCCTGCGTTCCGATTGGTAGTCGCTGCATAGGGAGGCATATTTAAGGAGTTGACCAGTCACACTACACAATTGCTCGAGCGTCATGTATTAATCAGCCTCCTGCGCTGCCTGGCCATTCATGATGTTATTGCTTTGTCCTATCAGCGTACGGACGTCTCGTAATCCACAATTGTGGCACGCCTATGTGTTGTCCCTGCTGCACCAGGTCCTCCCATATTAGCTTGTTGTAGCGGTATGTAAATGAGGTAAGGTGCTCTGCAGAAGGTAACTTGAGACACCCGGCGGTATATCCAGAGATAGATGTAACCTACCGTAGCGCACCTTGTTGCGGCGTGTAAGGGTAAGTTCACACTTACCGGTGGGTTGGTCGTCGGCGGCTGGGCGGGACCCGCCAGGAAGCTCCGGCGCCGTCCACCGGCTTCCTGGCGGATATGTGCGGGCGGTATCCGGCGGCTGCCCAGCGGGTTCTCGGCGGAGATTCTGCAGCGGCTGGAAGCAGCACATGATTCTGCTTGCAGCCGCTGCAGAACCGGCCGGTTTTAAGAACATGGTCATTCTTTGCTAACCCGCTGGGAAACCGGCGGGTTAGCAACGGATGACGCTGGGTAACCGCCGGTGTCTGCACAGCCGTGGGCGGGTTACATTAGTTTCAATGTTAATCCAAACGCTGGTTTGGATTAACATAAATTTAAATAAAACTAATGTATGCAAAACGGCGGTTTACACAGGTAAACCGCCGGAAACCCGCCCAGTGTGCACATACCCTAAAGGTGGTGCGATTACCGTTTGCAACCGTTTGTGCGTGCTCGTGCACGTGAAGTAGCCGGCTGTTGCCACCATCCAGTAGCGGCGTGTAAAGGTACCATTAGAGTGCAGGTGTGTGGACATGCCCTGAGTTTTAATAATCAGAGATTGGTCGGTTTCATCTGTTTTTCTCAGATGAAATAAAAGATAGATGCTTCTGAAACTTTTCTATAAGAAACAGTCTGTAATACAGTTGAACAGTACTCAGATTGCATCCATTTGCCATGTACAGTTGTGCTCAAAGGTTTACATACCCCGATAGATTTTTTGCTTTCTTGGCCTTTTTTTAGAGAATATGAATGATATCACAAAAACTTTTTTCCACTCATGGTTAGCGATTGTGTGAAGCTATTTATTGTCAATCAAGTTTTTTCTTTCTATATCATAATAATATTTATTCATTTAGCGCTATTAATTCCATAGCACTTTACATACATGAGTAATGCTGTCTCTCTTGGGAGCTCACAATCTAAACATCCTATCAGTATGTCTTTACAATGTGGGAGGAAACCAGAGTGCCCGGAGGAAACCCACGCAAAAACGGGGAGAACATACAAACTCCTTGCAGATGTTGTCCTTAGTGGGAATTGAACCCAGGACCTCAAGACCCCAGCGCTGCAAAGGCTACAGTGCTAACCACTTGAGCCACCATGCTCATAATGACAACCAAAAACATCTGAATGACCTTGATCAAAAGTTCACATACCCTGGTGATTTTGGCCTGATAACATGCACAGAAGTTGGCACAAATGGGTTTGAATGGGTAATAAAGGTAATATCCTCACTGGTGACCTGTTTGCTTTTAATCAGTGTGTGCGCATAAAGGTTGAGTGAGTTTTGGGATTCAGACAGATTCTTGCATCTTTCACCTAGCCACTGACGTTTCTGGATTGTGAGTCATGGGAAAAGCAAAAGAATTGTCAATGGATCTATGGGATAATATAGCTGAACTATATAAAACAGAAAAGGGATACAAAAAGACACCCAAGGAATTGATGTTGCCAGTCAGCATTGTTCAAACTGTAATTAACAAATGGAAAATCAGGGGGTCTGTAACAACCAAATCATGTTCAGGAAATTAACTAAACTTTTGGCCACAATTTTAAGGAAAATTGTTTGGCATGCAAAGAAAAACCCTCAAATAACATCAGCTGAAATACAGGACTCACTGAAAACTAGCAATGTGGCTGTTTTAAGCTGCACAAAAAGGTGGCACTTGAAGAAAAATGGGCTGCATAGTCGAGTCACCAGAAGAAAGTTATTACTATGCAAATGCCACAAAGTATCTCTCCTACAATATGCCAAACAGCACAGAGACAAGCCTCCAAACTTTTGGAACAGGGTAATTTAGAGTGATGAGACTAAAATCAAATTTTTTGGCCACAAACATAAATGTTACATTTGGAGAGGTGTCAACAAGCCCAATGATGAAAGGAACACCATTCCTACTGTATAGCATGGAGGTGGATCGCTGATGTTATGTGGATGTGTGAACTACAAAGGCACAGGAAACTTGGTCAAAGTTAAAGGAAAGATGAATGCAACATGTTATCAGCAAATACTAGAGGCTAATTTGCACTCATCAGTCCGGAAGCTGCGCATGGGACGTACTTGGATGTTCCAACATGACAACTATCCAAAACACAAGGCTAAGTAGACCTGTCATTGGCTATAGCAGAACAAAGTGATAGTTCTGGAGTGGCCATCTCAGTCTCCTGACCTCAATGTCATTGAGCCACTCTGGAGAGAACTCAAGTGCACAGTTCATGCAAGAAAGCCCAGGAATTTACAGGAACTGGAGGCTTTTTGCCAAGGAGAATGGGCAGCTTTAACATCTGAGAAAATAAAAAGCCTAATCCACAACTATCACAAAAGACTTCAAGCTGTTATTGATGTTAGAGGGGGCAAAACACAGTATTAAGACCTGGGGTATGTGAACTTTTGATCAGGGTCATTTGGATGTTTTTGGTTGTCATTATGATTTAACCACTTACCGACCCATGACGTAGGAGGACGCCATGGCCCTATTACCGGGTTTGATGTGAGCTCCGGCACGGAGTTCACATCATTTCCCCGATATCTCAGCTGATCTCATCAGCTGAGATATCAGGCTTCCGGCACCGATCAGATCCGAGATCCGATCGGTGCTATTAACCCCTTGGATCAATCACTAACAGCGGGAATCAACGGTGCACCTGCACTGAAGATCCCGTGATAAGATCGCGGGATCTCCCGGGCTCACCTGACAGCCCGGGTCCTGTGTTTGGCAAGCGCTGCCAACCATTCACAATGCGCAATTCTGACAGATCCCGATGTGCTGCAGCTCATTGGGATCTGTCAGAAGAGATCAGCCACTGCAGTGCTGTGGCGCTCTATGTGGCTGTGTAAAAACAAGAATTAATTGCTAAATAAAGTTTTTAAATATGAGACAAAAAACCCCTAAAAGTTCAAATCACCCCCCTTTTCCCCCACTCAAAATAAAAGTATTTAAAATAATACACATATTTGGTATTGCCGCATTCAGAAACGCCTGATCTATCAATATATAAAATTAATTAATGAGATCCGTAAACTGTGTAACCGAAAAAAGGTCCAAATTCCAAAATTAAGTTTTTTTGGTCGCCGCAACATTGCTATAAAATGCAATAATCGGTGATCAAAACATCGTATCCACCCTAAATTGCTGTCATTAAAAACGTCAGCTCAAGACACAATAAATAAGCCATCACTTAGTCCCATATCCCGAAAAATTTGAACGCTACAGGGCGTAGAACATGGTGCAAAAAATACAATTCTTTTTTTTCAAACTTCTGAATTTTTTTTCACCACTTAGATACTAGTAAAGGTATACATGTTTGGTATCTACAAACTCGTACCGGCCTGAGGCATCACACCGTCACGTCAGTTTTAAAATATAGTGATCATAGTGAATAAAGAAAAACAAAAAACAAATGTGTAATTGCTCTTTTTTTACAATTTCACCACATTTGGAATTTGTTTCCCATTTTCCTGTACAGTATATGGTAAAATAAATTATTGCACCTGAACTTACAACTCACCCCACAAAAAACTAGCCCTCATATGTCTGTATTGATGGAAAAATAAAAAAGTTATGACTCTTGGAAGCAGGGAAGCAAAAAATGAAAATGAAAAACGAAAAATTCCCGGGTGGTGAAGGGGTTAAAAAGAGAAAACAGCAGTTTGACAATAAATGGCTTCACCCAACCACTAACCTTGAGTGGAAAAAAAGTTTTTGTGTTATCATTTATATTCTCTGAAAAAAAGCCAAGAAAGCAAAAAATCTGCTGGGGTATGTAAACTTTGTAGCACAACTGTATTTTATGGCCTCTTTAATAGAAGAAGCTTGAAAAATATTGAACATTTTGTTTTTACATCCAAGAAAAACTGATGTAACTGACCAAACTGGTAGAAAAACTCATACTCTGACAAAAAGATCCAAAAGTCAGATGACACTTTGATGAGAAGCACTGATTAATTGGTACAAGAAAATCACCGATGTCTGAATGAGTCCTAATAGGAAACATTGGGATCAGGCCACTGAAACCAGTGCAAAAACGCATGAGCTAGTCATGTGTGATCCATTCCATTGCTAATAATGAGATAAGTTCTTACAACAGTCCATTCAAATGCCGGATGGAAACAAAGACGCCAGACATATGTGAACTCGGCCTAACACACCTCATTATTAACAGGTGCTACGTCTTTTCTGTGCTTAGCAGCAATGGTGTAACTGCAGGTAAAATTATTTTATTTGTCTCTAATTATTTTCATCTCTAAAGGTGGCGTTACACGCTAGGATATAGATAACGATATCTTTAGAACGATCACGTGACAGTGATAGTTCCGACATCATTAGTGCTTTGTCCCACACAAGGATATCGTTAACGATATCCATTCGACAACGCACATAGGAGAGCAAGGACTGAACAATCTTTTAAAGTGGCAGGAATAGGAGATTTTCGTTCAAAAAGGTGTCACACTGAACGATGTGGCTGCTTCAACGCTCCTTAATTGGACAATGAACGATAGATTTGAGGTCAGCAACCCATTTTTGTGATGACCGTTCCAACGATATTTTCATCCTACATTGTTTGTTTACACGCAAGGACGCACTAACGATATCGTTGGAACGGTCACAAATCCGTGACGTTTCAACGATATCCTTAACGATATCCTTGCGTGTGAAGCGGCCTTAAGTAGCACTTTCTTTATTCAGATGCTGAATACCACATAAAAGTATAACTAATAGCAAAGGAATAGAGGATGTGCTACCTATGGACAAAACTATAGCCTTAGCACCTGCTATAACACACAAAGGATAAAGGGATCCACTCGGGTGCATGAACATCAAACCTTTATGTAGGAAATAACAATATGGACACATTCCCATGATCAGTGTTTGCAGCAGATTGGACCCATCGTGTTTTTGCTGTGTTAAAAACGCTGCATTGTACAAGCATAGTGGTAGGGATTTAGAGAAATCCAGTTTCCACTGTGTTTGGTTTGTCCATAGCATAATCTGACAAAGGCGGCCGTCACACGCTACGATATCTGTAAAGATACTGCTGAAACGACGCAGATTTTCAGTCACTGCACCGACGTCGTTGCGTGTCGATCTGACAACCGATAAGTGGTCAGATCGTTAATCACAGATATGAGAACCGGACCCCATATCAGACGATGTCAATCATGCAATCTGCTGCATCGTTCTGTGTGACACGCGATAACGATCTCCTTAACGATTTCGCCTATTCACAACATTGACAAGCATCGGTCGCTGGTTGTGCCAACGAACCTGCACGCAACGTCATTGCTGCGTCCTGATTGTTATCTATACATGTGAACCTCATTAACGATGTTGTCCACGAGCGCGCACCCCTGAGATCGTTATTGAGTTCCCTCACAAAATCGTAGTGTGTGACGGCCGCCATACAAAGCGTATTCCCAACCTGCAGCTTGTCAATTTATCGCTGCGAAGACAGATGCGATCTCGCCAGGTGAATGCACGGAAATGCCGCTGAGCCCCAAACACCGACTGTGGACACAGAGTGGCTGCGTTCACCCACGGAGATCACAAACATCAATGTAGGAGAGGAGACACTGTCCAGGACGCAGTGACTCCAGATCGTGTGGACATAATCTTTGGTGGCTTTTGTTATCTAGCACTAAGCACTACAATGTGGGTTCTCTGATATATATTTTTCTTTTTCCAACTTATGATCCCATATCAGTTTCCATTAGGGGTAGTTGGCCACCTATAACAAGATGAATTTAGGAGGAGTAGCAGAGACAGACTGATGTTTTCCTCAAGTGATAAAGACCAAGTCAACAATATTCTCACATCATAGCATTCTGTAGATTTTAACAACATCAAAGGAAATCTGACCTCTAATCTGCTCATACATTTCTTTTTTCATGGTTACTCTATCAAGTCAAGTTAATATAGATGCCTGTCATAAACCCCATGCTTTGATCAAGGGGTTTCCCTTCACATGAATTTATACAGAGGTAAAGACATTGTTATGCAATGTATCATTTCAGCAATATAGAGCAAGATCATACAGTCAGTTAATTGACAATATAAAAGTCTATGAGTTTTTATTGTGTACTGGTTTGAAAGCAAACAAACTTGCTTATGTAGAAAAGTGTTTTTAACTGTGACTGTTCAGTTGGTAAAAAATATTAAATTGACTTCTGTGCCCCCCTCTCCCACACTGAAAAAATATTTTTTAGGTAACTAACAGTATATATTATTACAGAAGTCAGTAGTCTTGTTCTACAAGAAAATGGTGCTGATCATTCTAGCATCATGGTTTTTATTCATCTGAGATCAATGGCCCCAACTAACAAAAATGTATTATGGTGTTTGGGGCAACAACTCAGAATTAGGATGAACTCTCATCGCCATACAGTAACAGAAGGAAGGACAGATTTACCTGTGCCTAAACACTTTTGAAGGCCTGATCACACAATATTTTATATGAAAATGCTAGTTTTGAAAGGTAACTTCAGATCACAGAGAATAGGAGAGTTTGGGAATATAACCTGATGATGAACTTTAACACACTTAAAGCAGGAATGAATGTGTCACGTGGATTTATGTCAATCTACATTTATTGAGGAATTTTCAGGTCTCGGACCAACCAATAATCAAGGGACAATAAAACTATCTGTGCCTCTTATCTCAGAACTCTGATTTTACTTCCCTAGCTGTTCTCTTCCCCCCTCCCAAGACTGGCCACTATTCTCTGCTTCACATCACCTGTCGTATTTACTGCATTATCCCATCCTGTATTTGTATATATATATTTATGTCTTCAGAATTTCTGCCATTATTAGCCTGATGAAGAGGTCATAGAGTCTAGAAAGCTTGCTTTGCTCTTTCTTACCATCTTTTCAGTTAGCCATTAACTGGTTAGGTATCAACCACTGAGGACTCTCAGATTCCAATATTTTTTATGATGTTTGTATAAGTATATCGTAGTCTTGTATAGATGATGATTTCATGTTCCAATCTGTTCACCCTACCATCATGGCTTCCATCTACAACCTATTCATGCCAGTTTTGATAGATTTTCAAAGAGACCCAACAACAGATCACATTTACATATACAGTCCTGCTCATCGATATTGGCACCCATGAAGGTTAAGTACATAATGTGGAATATCTCCTGAAAAAAAATGAATCAAGTGAAACTGTTTTTTGTATAGAGCAGGTGCTGGGGCTTTCACAGTTCTAATGCATTTCGACCGCCTAAAGAAATCCATCATCTACGACTAAGAACAATTTTTAGGTGTCATAACTGTGAACCCCCTGCTTGGGCTTTTGTATTATGGACTTATAAAGTCAAGTTTTAATTTTAGCACCAATTTTACTTTATAATCTTTCTTGCTGATTCCTGCTGGTCAAACAGGTGGAAAAGGGCACAGGTGCAATTAATTTGATATGGAGCTGGAATGAAGGTACAAACCACGATGCTTTTTTCCAACATTTTGCCTCACCTTTGGTAATTCACAAATGAGATTAGCCTGTCATAAATTGTCAGTGCCCATGTGCCTAGTGCCCATGTGACATGAATTAGCCATTAGATGATTAATTCAGTGTTTTAAAAAGCCATATGTTAGGCCCTGTTTTTTGTTACAATGGTGCAGACAAAGGAGCTATCTGAGGACATCATAAGTGCTATTATTAGCAAACACAAGACTTTCAAAGGGCATAAGGCCATCTCCAAAGACCTTGATATTCCAATTTTAACAGCATGCAATGTTATAAAAAAGTTTGCATGGAACCATCAAAAACCTTCCAGGACATGGGAAAATAGGAAAATTGACAGGAGATGTCTTCAAAGATTGGTGCAAATGGTGGAAAAAACACCATATCAAACATCCAAAGTCCTGAAGGCCAACCTGGAACAGTCTGTGGTCATGGTTTCATCAAGTACCATACATTGCACACTAATCTAAGCAGAGCTTTATGGGCAAAGGCCAAGGATGAAATCATTACTGAAGAAAAGACATACAAAAAATGATTGATCTTTGCCAAAGAGTACCACAACAATCCATAATCCTTCTGAGAAAATGTTCTGTGGACAGCTGAAACAAAATAGACCTTTTGGCAATGCAAAGCAACAGTTTGTTTACAGGCAGCACAATGAAGCTTATAAGGAAAAGGACACCCTACCAACAGTTAAGCATGGCGGAGGATCAATAATGCTGTGGGCTTGCTTTGCTGGTAGTTGAGGCCTTGACTGTATCACAGGAATCATGAAATCAGAGAATTATCAAGAGATTTTAGTGTGAAATGTCCTATGTCCAGTGTAAGAAAACTCTGTTTGAGTCAAAGATCATGGGTCCTCCAGCAAGACAATGACCCAAAGCACACATCCAAAAGTACACAGGAATAGTTGGGAAAGCAAAAATTGAGTATTTTAAAATGCCCAGCAATGAGTCCTGACCTCAATCCCATTGAAAATCTTTGGGTTTAGCTGAAATCTGCCATTGGGAAAAAGAACCCTGCAAAAATTCAAGAGATTGAACAAACTGCAAAGGAAGAGTGGGAGAAAATACCAGCAGAGAAGTGCAAGACGCTTATAGATGGCTACAAGAAATGTTTGAAGACTGTCATCAATGCGAAATGGTGTGCACCCAAGTAATAATTAGGGGCCTTTATTGCTGCACATGATGTTTATTCTGCTTCTTTTTTAAAATTGCAACATGTAAGTTGACAATGTTTTATTATTGTATTAATTTGGATCACTAATAAAAAAGGATATAACTTTGGTACATTTCCATTTTTTTCTGTAGACATTGTACAGTCCATGAAAAATGATAAAGGGGTGCCAATAATGGTGAGCAGCACTGTAATGAGGTTTGTCAGATTTTCATACTCTTCTTGCTGCCTAAAATTTTGGAACCCCTTACAGAAATGAAAAAAAGTTATTGTCAACAATGCCTAATGTACCACAATGATATTCACTAAAATAACTTTGTAAATAAATTATTAAAATCATACTTAGTGCTCATTCAGACGTTCATGCACATTGATCCAATCTCAAATCTTCCAACCGGAGCAAAACATTTTCAGAGGCTGATACTTTTGGGTCGGGAGAGCCACATCCAGTGAATTGCGATCTGAGATCAAACCGTGTGCATCTAATTGATTCTTAAGATTGTAATTGCATTAAGATAGGCTGATATACAAGGACATCGTTCATTATGTACCCTAATTTCATTGGGGTCATGCATATAATTCCTTGATTCCGAGAATAAATGGCAGTTACAAAGACAGTAGATACAGGTGCCACAATTATCATATGACTTATGGCTAATGCGCAATGTCTAGAGCAACATAATAATATATGGTATATAAGGTGTTGAAAATTTAGAGCATCAGGTTTATGTAATAGATCTAAGAATGACACAATATGCATCTGACATATATGTTGCATCCGGGACATTTTTGTTCAAATTGATAACATCTAAAAGCTTTAATAAAACAGAACTTTACAACAAATTGTGATTGGTTTGATGACAACAATGAATTTTCATTGTAGTTTTATGACGTACATGTGTGCTATCTTGTGCCTTCTGACATTTTGTTACGCGCTTGTTTACCCTTCTTTTAATTAAGTGCTTTCCGTCACAGTTTCCTCCACCATCTGATTAAGACAATTGTACTTCCTCCCCTTCTCCTCTGTAGCCCATTCTTGTATTATAGCCTTGTCTGCCTGCTCCGTCCTTGCATTATCTCTTGCAGGTGTTATGGAAAACTGCCTGCTGTCCTTCAACGTGTCACCGCTATGTCCCTCCAGCATGAAATGTTCACATCCCACTGTGTGCACATGAAAACTTCTATGTCCATGTGACTGACTGATGCCATCAAATATACATTTACCTCTACTCTGCCATTTCCAGGCACAATAATCTCGACGAAGATCAGGAGAAGTCTATAGGTCAACGAACCCATGAGAAGCCATGAGATAACAATGTGCTTCAAGATTTCAGATGATGATAACGTAACATCATCTTATATATCTTAAGCGTATCCTGTCCCCAGGCCACCATGGAGCCCTTGTAATTGCACTCTTATATCCTACTGCACTGTCGATAAAGAAACATATTGTTCTGCACAATATTCTGCCAGGCTCCACTGCTGTTATCTAGAAAATCAGAGCATGTCTACCAAAGCTTTCTTAGGGCATGACTATCACACACGTAAAGCATCAGCAGGTGCTGTCTTGTCCTACCTCTGTCCAATGTGAGGGCTGGACCACTGTCGCCATGTCTGTGGTCGGATGCAGAGTGATGCTCAGAGCCAGAGCAGCAGAGCTGGAGGAGAAAGGGGGAGGGGGAGAGAGAAAAGAGAGAGGGAGAGAGTAGCAGAGCTCTCGGAAACGTCAGCTCAAAGGATGTTAACTTCCTAATGAGCAATAATTGTGAGAGAATAAAAAGGAACTGATTTTAAAATTTTACCATCCTGGAATCTATTAAAAGAACAGTCATACTTGGCCCATGAACGGGTTAACGTGATAGACTGTACTTGGCGGGTTAACGTACCTTGATTGATTCATATTTCAGATAAATGTATTTTTAAATCTTGTAATGTTCCCGTGGTAACCATAACATGGAAGAACTCATCTCCAGCAATATAGTTAGCTACAATTCTGGCTACGGAGATGATTTTGCTATTTCTTTTAATACCAAGTTGCAATTTTTCCATATTATTTCCATTGTCGTCGCTAGCATACATTAGTTATAGCCCAGATATGGAATAGGTGCCACTTGCAGAGATGGATTACAGCAGTTTGTGCAGCAATTGCTGTAAAACCCTCAAAAGTCTCGCTGCATGTGACCTGATTGTGTCATAAACACTTAAAGGCAATGTGTTCCACAATATCCAAGGCTGGTGAGGGTTATGGTAATGAGATTCTGCAGTGTAGGCACACATTGCTGCATATGAAATATGTGACCTGCATGGCTGCAAGAGGAGCTCATTGGAATGCATCCTGCATACAGTTGCAGACATGCAGCATGCATCCTGGTAGACCTCTAGCTCATCTACAGAACTGTATGGAGCAAGGAATCTAAAAGTATAAAATTATCATGATATTGCACCTAGCAGATAAAATGCGTTATGTTACACCATATTACTTCTACCTGTAATGGTGAGTGTGATGCAATGGAATAGAAGCAAGATTATTACTTTAATGGAATACATTAGGAATGTTAGCATAAATTTGTATGCAAACTGACCGTTCTCAGAAATACCTTACTACTAGTGTATGGAAATCTAATGGCTCATTCAGACATCAGCAGATCCTGTCAAATGCAAAAAACTGTCTTGGTGGGGTTACACGTCCCGATATCGGGACGATATCGCATACAACGCCGCGGGAGCGCGCATTTCGGGAGCGCTTTTCCCGATATCGCATCGCCGGTTTACACGCTGCGATATCGGGAAACAACGTCCCTCCGATGTCTACGCCCACCAACCCAGGAACGACCAGTTAACATGGGAGTGAATGGGTGACGTGAGCGTAGACATCGGAGTTGGGCTGTCACACGCAGCGATGCTGGTACAACGGCCTTGCGATATCGGCGAGTTGAATAGCTTTGCTATTCAACTCCGATATCGTTTTGGCATCGTTCCAGCATCGCGTTGTACTGTCAAACAGTATAACGCGCACCCGATATTGGCTCCAACTCGCGACCCACGTGACTTTTTGTCGGAGTTGGGTCGGAGTTGGACGCCGATATCGGGACGTGTAAACTCACCATCTGAGTTTCATCAGTGTTTGTTTTCAGAAGGTCATCGGAGTTTGGTCAGAGTTTCATCAGTGTTTCTCACAAAAAAAAACCGAAGGATTTTGATACTTTCTCATATTAAACAGTTGGTGAAAAATAGTAAGTACACAAATGGAATCCAAGTACTGTCATTTTTATTTCACAGACCCATAGACTTGCATTGGCAGAGATGGTTTTAGAAGTTGAGCTTTAGGAAAAAATGTAAAGTGGGGCCCTAAATGCTAAAGTGGTCCCCTTGAGAAAGCGGTGTCTAGCCATCTCTGGCTCCAGAGTGGCAAGGAAGGAGCACGGACAAACAGACATACACACACTGAAACAGAGACACACACTGACAGAGGCACAGACAGAGACACACTGAAACAGAGACACACACAGACACGTATATACACAGACAGAGACACATACATACAGCTCACACACACTAGAAGACTTAACAGTTATCTCCTCTTCAGTTCTCCCCAGACAGTGGCCATGAACCTATGTCGGTATCATGGTCATACGACTATTCACTTTACCATGATGACAACAACAAAGGTACGGAAGCAGTCTCAACATCGTAACCAACACTGATAATGTTATTATCAACGTAGCTTCTACTGCAAATGCTGGGGTACTTAAGGGTATGGGACCCTGGCCAATTGCCTACTTTGCCCCTGCCCCCGTAAGACCGGTCCCGTGCATTGGTGAGATTGATTTGACAAGTCTCTGTGATTTCATGTGGACCAATCATTCCACAAAAATGCATGTGAACAGCCTCATAGGCTATTCAATCAAATAGAAAGAATGAGCCGCACTCAAGGTTCTGCATGGAATTTCAATCTTCATACAACAGGTTGTGCACAGGGTGGGAGGACGGGGTACTTACAGTCTTTCGCGCCCTGTCTTGGCGCTTCAGCGGGTTAATCCTCAGGATTGTACCCGCTGAAGTGCCAAGACAGGGCGCGAAAAACGACGTAGTACCCCCCCGTCCTCCCACCCGCTGTGCACAACCTGTTGTATGAAGATTGAATAAATATCCACTGCCAGAAGCCTTGAGTGCGGCTCCATTTCTTCTCTATTTGATTGAATACGCTGTGACGCACCTGCTGGAGCAATAACCAGAACGAGCAAGTGTTACAACAGGAAGCTCATCCTCCACCCCTCCAGGTCGTGAATTCAGACCAGCTAACGCTGCAGTGAGATCCCCAAAGAAAAAAGGGGAACGCTGGAAAGGTTGGTGCTGGCCCAGACCTCTCTTCAAAACGTGAGCCTCATAGGCTATCATGGGTACAGGGTCTATCCATGAAAAACTGATGTCTGAAATACGTGAAGTTTTTGGCGAAGATTTTTTTTTAACTAAAGCAAAAAGTGTATTCAGCAAAAAGTATTTTAGTTCCAATCCTTAGAAAGACGTGATCTAAATAATTAATATCTTTAATGGTAACATTCCTTTTACATTCACTCCAAGCTATTTTTTGAAAAGCTACCACAAAATCATCCAAAATCCTCCTTTACCACTTTATCAAACCAAATAGTTCTATATACAGTATTATCTTATTTTCTACTAATGAGCATTCTATCCTTTTGTAAGCATGCCAAGGGCGGTAGTCATGGATGACGGCTTCAGTTTCATCATACCGGCATGCTACAGATAACAGTGGTGTGTGTGTGTGTGTGCGTGTGTGTGTGTCTGAGTGTGTGTGTGTGTGTGTGATGGGGACAGTGACCCCCCCTCTAGTGTGTGTGTGTGTGTGTGTGTGTAATAGGGACAGTGACCCCCCCCTCTAGTGTGTGTGTGTCTGTGTCTATGATGGGGACAGTGACCCCCCTCTAGTGTGTGTGTGTTGGGAACAGTGACCCCCCTCTAGTGTGTGCTGTGTTGGGGACAGTGACCCCCCCTCTAGTGTGTGTGTGCGTAAAGGGGGCAGTGACCCGTCCTCTAGTGTGTGTAATTGCAGCAGTGACCCCCATCTATTGTGTGTGTGTGTGTAATGGAGCAGTGACCCACCCTCCTTAAAAGGAACCTGACCTCTAATAATGTGCCCCCAGCGCATTTGTTTTTTCAAATGCCCCCACTCCGAATTCTATGCGTGATGCCGGTGCGCGTCATTTCCGGTGGTGCGCAGACCGCCAGGTGCCTTCTGCGCATGCTCTGAAGGTGGCCTGTGACGTGTGGAGCAGAAGATCCGGAAATGACGCGCACAGGCATCACGTGATGCCACATCATAAAATTCGAAGCGGGGCATTTGAAAAAACAAGGCGCGATGATTACGCCCATCGGGGTGTAATTGGAGCGGCGAGGCGGGGGGAGCGCAGCCCTGGGGACACTGCCCCTCTGTCAGAAACGCCCACCTGACAAAAATCATGTAAGTTATTAAAACATACTATTTCACTTTTCCAAACACCCAAGAGCTCAGACAGGGATGATTCAGAAAGTATTTGGGTGCTGCAGGGACAGGTATTGACAGGTTAGGGGCTTATATGAGGTGACAGGTTCCCTATAAGTCAAGTTGTCACTTTATTTCTGCCCTTTATTTGCACTTTGGTATTGTATTAACATATATGCAAACTTATTGTTATGTGTTTTTATGTCACTTTCATTGATGGTCCCGTATATAAAAACCAACGATTCTTGCTTGATTTGCAATAAGGATGACACAATGATTGCTTTTATCTTGTACACATGTGCTCCACAGCCTCTGATGGTGAATTTTTGTCTTCATGGTTCAAGCCAAGTTGCACGCATGTGCCCTCCGAGTCTCTAATCCTCCTCTCCTCTCTGAATCAATATGCAGCCAGTGATGACGTACCACGTGATTCTCCATGTGGGTCTGATGTCTCCGGTCACATGACACGGATGTCCGGTTGCCTGGGAGCCACTTGCATCACTTTAAGTTGTGTGCTGACCTAATTGGAAAGGGCACTTTTTTTTTCTTTTTTTTAACTGCCCCAACAATGTATGGACTCCATCCCCTGACAGGTGGAGTAATGAAGCACGCGTCGGGGTGGACACCATTCCTCTAGGAGCATTGTGTGTATCTATAGGTAACATAAGGTTTTGAAAACCTTTCTTGAAATTGTGATTGATACATGCTTGTGTATCTGGTGACAGAACTTCTCCCTCACTTGAGATTAACACTTATGTCTTTGTACACCATGATTCCTTATTTGGTGGCACTATTGTTTCATTACTAACTGTTTTCGCATGCTGTTCCTTATGAATTCCATATATATTGATATATATGCAATATGGAATGTGCAATTCCCTCTTATTTGTATGTATCCCCCTCTTTCTTTCCCCAATTTTAAACTGTTTTTAATATAGCTCAGTATGGATTTTGGTTGTTAATTTCTTTTTTTTTCTATTTATATTTCTATAGCCGGTCATAGTGAATGTGTGATCATTCTCAAGTGAGCCCCAAGTTTTGTCCCTCGACCCCTGTGGCTACTTGTTACCTCTCTATCTATTTTATGACTTTTCCTGTGTCTCCTGTATTCTGCGTCTGTGGCCCGGTCTTTTCTGGTAGTATTATATACAGTAGTATCTGTACAATGTGAGTGCCCCATCACAGAGACTGAACACCATAACTAGTGAAATACGGTAGTGATGGGCGAATCCTAAATTACTCGGAATCGCTTGACTCTAGCGAGTCCGAGCCCGGGACTCGCTACTCGTTGCGAGTCTAGCGAGTCCAATGTTAATGAATTAGGAAGCGAGTAATAGCGAGTAGTGTGCGATTTACAAATCACAGATGTGTCTCGGAAGCTTCAGCCTGAAGCAATCCTAGTTTTGCCATTGATTTGCATTGGACTCGTTTACTTTGCAAGTAATCGCTGGGAAACTCGCACAGATAAGAGTCCTGTCTGCTCTGTGTGCTGGCTGCCGCAGCTCCAGGGTCCTAGAGCCCGCCTACTGCCTGATGCAGCAGTGCTGAGATTGTTCTCAGTCTGCTCATTCCCTGTGCATAGACATCTATATCTATGCACAGGGGATGTAGCAGAGAGGACATTGCGTTTTGGACTGCGTCGGACAGAAGAGGATTTTTTTAATTAAAGATGGAGTCCCTAATGGCTTTTTTTTTTATTTCTAATAAAAAATTTTCTCTGTGTTGTTTTTTTTAAAACAATTTAATAGAAATTCATGGCGGTCATGTCTAATATTGGCGTGACCGCCATAAATTTCGGGCTTAGGGCCAGCTGATAATACAAAGCTGGCCCTAACCTATTTATTACCCAGCGTGCCACCGCCACCAGGGCCGCTGGATGAGCGGGGTTCAGTGCCAGAGGATGGCGCTTCAATGAACGCGCCATCTTCTGGGGCGGCTGTGGGCTGCAATTTGCAGCGGGGGGTGCCCAGAAAGCTTGGGCATCCCTGCGCTGCGGATTCCAGCCCCCAGCTGCTTAGCTGTACCTGGCTAGACATAGAACTTGCACGGAGCCCCACGCATTTTTTTTTAATTATTTCATGAAATTCATGAAATAAATAAAAAAAAGGGATCCCCTATATTCTTGTGTCTGGCCAGGTACAAATAGGCACCTGGGGGTTGGGGAAGCCCATGTAATTTTTTTTCTGAAAAATCAATAAAACAATCCTAAAAAAGGGACTGCATCTTTATTAACCCCTCGCCCATGGTCCAGGGGTTAATAAAGATGCAGTCCCTTTTATTTACATTGTTTTATGGATTTGTCAGAAAAAAATTTCACATGGGCTTCGCCGTATTTCTGGAACCAGCCGGATCCAGCAGGCAGCGACGGGCTGCCCCCAACCCCCAGGTGCCTATTTGTACCTGGCCGGACACAAGAATATAGGGGAGCCCTTTTTTTTAATTATTTCATGAATTTCATGAAATAATAAAAAAAAAATGCGTGGGGCTCCGCGCAATTTCTATGTCTAGCCAGGTACAGCTAAGCAGCTGGGGGCTGGAATCCGCAGCGCAGGGAGGCCCAAGCTTTCTGGGCACCCCCCGCTGCAAATTGCAGCCCGCAGCCGCCCCAGAAGATGGCGCGTTCATTGAAGCGCCATCCTCTGGCGCTGAACCCCGCTCTTCCAGCGGCCCTGGTGGCGGTGGCACGCTGGGTAATAAAGAGGTTAGGGCCAGCTTTGTATTATCAGCTGGCCCTAAGCCCGAAATTTATGGCGGTCACGCCAATATTAGACATGACCGCCATGAATTTCTATTAAATTGTTTTAAAAAAAACACAACACAGAGAAAATTTTTTATTAGAAATAAAAAAAAAAGCCATTAGGGACTCCATCTTTAATTAAAAAAATCCTCTTCTGTCCGACGTAGTCCAAAACGCGATGTTCTCTCTGCTACATCCCCTGTGCATAGATACAGATGTCTATGCACAGGGAATGAGCAGACTGAGAACAATCTCAGCACTGCTACATCATCTCTGTGAGCAGGCGGGCTCTAGGACCCTGGAGCTGCGGCAGCCTGCACAGAGAAGACAGCTGGACTCGGCTCGCAAAGTAACAGCAGTTACTTTGCGAGCTTCCCTGCTATCACTGGCACAGTAGCCGAGTCTAATGCAAGACAATGGCAAACCTAGTTTTGGCAGCATTTGCCATTGATTTGCTTTGGACTCGTGCGAGTAAACGCTGGGAAACTCGCAGAGTACCGAGTCCTGCGAGTCCCTTACTACTCGCCGAGTAACGAGTCCTAGCGAGTAGATTCGCCCATCCCTAAAATACAGTAAGTTTGGACAGGTGATGTTATTTTGGCTGGAGTAATGTGATCCCCCTCAGTGTACATCGCCCCCTATAGTCCCTGGTCCTGTAGTAGCTGCCACCATGTATATAGCAGATGAGACACGTTATTAGATGCCAGATCAGCAGGTCAGTCCGTTGTAGTTCTGGAGTGTTGAGCGATTATCACTGTGTAGGGTGAAGTGCAGACAAATAAAACACACACCACAGTATATTATCTATAATTTTTTTTTTTATTAATTGGAATAGCAATAAGCAACATTGTAATGAAAATATTACCGACACTTTAATAAATTAAAGGTCAAAGTGACTCTCAGGTCCAGCCCCGATGGGGACCACAGAACTTGCTGTGGACATTGCGGACCTGATGAGCCACCCAACCCAAAGATCCAGAGGAAGGCGAAGAAAACCCCCGGAGTGTTCTACCTCAGGGGGAAAAAAAATTCCTTCCTGACCCCAATTCTGGCGATCGGATATCTCCCTGGATCAAGTCTGTCCTGCTGCATATTGCTTAATAACTGTACATCATGGAAAGAAAGACATGCCGCCTGCCACTAGAAGCTCACAATCTAGCACGATGGATGCTCTGGGCAAAGCGGGGGAGGGGGACCTCCCGTAGGCCACAAAGCGGGGGAGGGGGGCCGCCCGTAGGCCGCAAAGCGGGGGAGGGGGGCCGCCCGTAGGCCGCAAAGCGGGGGAGGGGGGGCCGCCCGTAGGCCGCACAGCGGGGGAGGGGGGGCCGTCCGTAGGCCGCACAGCGGGTGGAGGGGGCCGCCCGTAGAGCCGCACGCGGGGGGGGGGGCCGCCCGTAGGCCGCAAGGCGGGAGGGGGCCGCCCGTACCGCAAAGCGGGGGAGGGGGGCCGCCCGTAGGCCGCAAAGCGGGGGAGGGGGGCCGCCCGTAGGCCGCAAAGCAGGGAAGGGGGGGCCCCCATAGGCCGCAAAGCGGGGGAGTGGGGCCCCCGTAGGCCGCAAAGCGGGGGAGGGAGGGCCGCCCGTAGGCGCAAAGCGGGGAGGGGGGCCGTCGTAGGCACCAAACGGGGGAGGGGGGCGCCTAGGCCGCACAGCGGGGAGGGAGGGCCGCCCATAGGCCGCACAGGGGGGAGGGGGGCCGCCCGTAGGCCGCAAGGCGGGAGGGGGCCGCCCGTAGGCCGCAAAGCGGGGGAGGGGGGCCGCCCGTAGGCCGCACAGGGGGAGGGGGGCCCCCGTAGGCCACAAAGCAGGGGGGGCCGCCATAGGCGCAAAGCGGGGAGTGGGGCCCCTTGTAGGCCGCAAAGCGGGGGAGGGGGGCCGCCCGTAGGTCTGCAAAGCGGGGGGAGGGGGGCCGCCCGTAGGCCGCAAACGGGGGAGGGGGCCGCCCGTAGGCCGCAAAGCGGGGAGGGTGGGCCGCCCATAGGCCGCAAGCGGGGGAAGGGGGGCCTCCGTAGGGCCGCAAAGCGGGGGAGGAGGGGCCGCCCGTAGTCCGCAAGCAGGGGAGGGGGGCCGCCCGTGAGGCCGCACAGCGGGGAGTGGGGGCCACCCGAGGCCCACAGCGTGGAGGGGGGCCGCCCGTAGGCCGCACAGCGGGGGAGGGGGGCCGCCCGTAGGCCGCACAGCGAGAGAGGGGCCGCCCGTAGGCCGCACAGCGAGGGAGGGGGGGCCGCCCGTAGGCCGCAAAGGGGGGAGGGGGCCGCCCGTAGGCCGCAAAGCGGGGGGAGGGGGGGCCGCCCGTAGGCCGCAAAGCGGGGGAGGGGGGCCGCCGTAGGCCGCACAGCGAGGAGGGGGCCGCCCGTAGGCCGCACAGCGGGGGAGGGGGGCCGCCCTTAGGCCACAAGCGGGGGAGGGGGGGCCCTCGTAGGCCGCAAAGCGGGGGAGGGGGGCCTCCCGTAGGCCGCAACAGCGGGGGAGGGGGGGCCGTCCGTAGGCACGCACCAGCGGGGAGGGGGGCCGCCCGTAGGCCGCAAAGCGGGGGAGGGGGGGCCGCCCGTAGG
Organism: Allobates femoralis; assembly: GCA_033576535.1. Taxonomy (NCBI): domain Eukaryota; kingdom Metazoa; phylum Chordata; class Amphibia; order Anura; family Aromobatidae; genus Allobates; species Allobates femoralis. The sequence goes on along the minus strand of JARQOC010000004.1, from coordinate 399,888,836 downwards.
CCGCAAAGGCGGGGGAGGGGGGCCGCCCGTAGGCCGCACAAGCGGGGGAGGGGGGCCGCCCGTAGGCCGCAAAGCGGGGGAGGGGGGGCCCCCGTTAGGCCGCAAGCGGGAGGGGGGCCGCCCGTAGGCCGCAAGCGGGGGGTGGAGCCCCCGTAGGCCGCAAGCGGGGGAGGGGAGGCGCCCGTAGGCCCGCAAGCGGGGAGGGGGGCCGTCGTAGGCCGAACAGCGGGGGAGGGGGCCTCCGTAGGCCGCAAACTGTGCGGGGAGGGAGTGGGCCGCCCTAGCCGCAAGACGGGGGCGAGGGGGGGTCCGCCCATAGGCCGCAATGACCGGCGGAGGGTGGGCCCGACCGTAGGCCGCAAAGCGGGGGAGGAGGGGCTCCTTAGGCCGCAAAGCTGGGGAGGGGGGCCCCCGTAGGCCAAAGCGGGGAGGGGGGGCCGCCCTAGGCCGCAAAGCGGGGGAGGGGGCCCCGTAGGCCGCAAAGCGGGGGAGGGGGGGCCGCCCGTAGCCGCACAGCGGGGGAGGGGGGACCGCCCGTAGGCCCAAAGCGGGGGGAGGGGGCCGCCCGTAGGCCGCAAAGCGGGGGAGGGGGGCCGCCCGTAGGCGCAAAGCGGGGAGGGGGGGCCTCCGTAGGCCGCAAAGCAGGGGAGGGGGGCCGCCCGTAGGCCGCACAGCGGGGGAGGGGGGCCGCCCTGTAGGCGGCAGCTGCTGGGTGAGGGCCCCCTTAGCCGACAGCAGGGGAGGGGGTCCGCCCGAGGCCGCAAATCGGGAGGGGCGGTGCCGCCACTAGCCGAAGCGAGAGGGCCGCCAGGCTCAGACGGCTAGGGGGCCGCCCGTATGCCGCAACAGCTCGTGGGAGGGGTCCGCCCTAGCCGCAAAACGGGATGCCCCAGGTTAGGACTTGGACGCTCAGCGGGAGGGGCCGTCCCGAGGCGAAAGTCAGTGGAGGTGTGTGACCTTGAGCCGCCCGGACTGGTTCCTTAAGCCGACAAAAGCGCGGGAAGGGGGGCCGCCGTAGGGCCGCAAAGCGGGGGAGGGGGGCCCCCGTAGGCCGCAAAGCGGGGGAGGGGGGGCCGCCGTAGAGCCGCAAGGGGGAGGGGGGCCGCCCGTTAGGCCGCAAAGCGGGGAGGGGGGGCCGCTGCCGTAGGCGCAAGCGGGGAGGGGGGCCGCCCGTAGGCCGCACAGCGGGGAGGGGGGCCGCCCGTAGGCCGCAAAGCGGGGAGGGGGGCCCCCGTAGGCCGCACAGCGGGGGAGGGGGGGCCGCCCGTAGGCCGCACAGCGGGGGGGGGGCCGCCCGTAGGCCGCACAGCGGGGGAGGGGGCCCCCGTAGGCCGCACAGCGGGGGAGGGGGGCCGCCCGTAGGCCGCACAGCGGGGGGAGGGGGGCCGCCCGTAGGCCGCAAAGCGGGGGAGGAGTGGGCCCGCCCGTAGGCCGCACAAGCGGGGGAGGGGGGGCCGCCCTATAGGCCGCAAAGCGGGGAGGGGGCCGCCCGTAGGCCGCAAAGCGGGGGAGGGGGCCCCCTTAGGCCGCAAAGCGGGGGAGGGGGGGCCACCCGTAGGCCGCAAAGCGGGGAGGGGGGCCGCCCGTAGGCCGCAAAGCGGGGGAGGGGGGCCTGCCGTAGGCCGCAAAGCGGGGGAGGGGGGCCGCCCGTAGGCCGCAAGCGGGGGAGGGGGGGCCGCCCGTAGGCCGCACAAGCGGGGGAGGGGGGGCCGCCGTAGGCCGCAAACGGGGGAGGGGGGCCTCCGTAGGCCGCAAAGCGGGGGAGGGGGGGCCGCCCGTAGGCCGCAAAGCAGGGGAGGGGGGCCGCCCGTAGGCCGCACAGCGGGGGAGGGGGGGCCGCCCTGTAGGCGCAAAGCGGGAGGGGCTAGGCCGCAAACGGGAGGGCCATACCCAAAGGAGGGCCCCCGAGCCAACGGGGGAGGCCCACCCAAGCGGGAGGGGCCCGACACAGGGACCCCTCCATCGGGAGGCCCCTACGCGCGGCGCTAGCGCAACGGGAGGGCGCGCCACACCCCACGCACGTGGAGCCGGCAAGCAGGGGAGGGCCCTAGGCCCAAAGCGGAGGGCCGTAGCCGCAAAGGGGGGGGGCCGCCCGTAGGCGCAAAGCGGGGGGCCGCCCGTAGGCACGGGAGGGGCCCCGCCGCAAACGGGAGGGCCCTGGCCGCAAGGGAGGGCCCGTGGCCGCAAACGGAGGGGGCCGTAGCCAAACGGAGGGCCCCGTAGCGCAAGCGGGAGGGGGCCCCCGAGCCGCAGCGGGGGGCCCCCGTGCGCAACGGGGGGGGGGCGCCCTCCCAAGGGGGGCGCCGAGGCGCAGCGGGGGGGCCCGAGCCGCAACGGGAGGGGCCCCAGGCGCAACGGAGGGGGCGCCCGGCCCAAGCGGGGGGCCGCCCTAGGCCGCAGGAGGGGGCCCCGTAGGCCACGGGAGGGGCCGCCTAGGCCAAAGCGGGGGGGGCCGTAGGCCGCAAGGGGGGGGGGGCCGGCCGCAAGCGGAGGGGGCCGCGAGCGCGCGGAGGGGCGCCCGTAGCCCAAAGCGGGAGGGGCCGCGTAGGCCGAAGGTGGGGGGGGGAGGGGCCCCCGTAGGCAAAGCGGGAGGGGCCCGAGGCCAAGCGGGAGGGCCGCCCTAGCGCACAGCGGGGAGGGCCCCCGGCCCAAGCGGAGGGGCCGAGCCCACAGGGAGGGGCCGCCGTAGCCGAGCGGGGGGCCCCTGAGGGGGGCCCGTAGCGCAAGGGAGGGGCCCCTAGGCCGAAAGCGGGGAGGGGCCGCCCGTAGCCAAGGGAGGGGGGCCCTAGCCCAAGGGAGGGGGCCGTAGGCGCAAAGCGGGAGGGCCCTAGCGCAAGGGGAGGGGGGCCCGTAGCCCCAGGGGGAGGGTGGTGGCTGCTGGAATGAGCTCCACATAAATACTCACCTGGACTTGTCACCAGGGCTGTGAAGTCGAAATATCTGACTCTTCTCATCTTCCCTGAATCCAGACACAGACTCAGACTCTACAGCCCTGCTTGTCACCTTCCTGTTGTCTGGGTCTAAAAACAAAAAATGATTCAGGTTTAGAACTTGGTACTTTCTATTCTGATTGTGAAGTCACGGAAAGTCAGTGATGTTGTGTGACCTATGATATCACGGTCACTGCTGTTCTTATAGATCGAGATTAAAACATAAAGGAATAGTTCACTTTAAAGAGGACCTGTCACCCCCCCCCCCCCCGCCCCCCATGCTTTCCAAAGGGAAAGCACCACTAGATGCAACGTGTATGCTGCATTCAGAGAAGGAGTCTCCCATGTCTCTACCGACCCCCCCCCCATTCAACCTGTAATAAACAATTTTGACAGTTTTAAAATCCCAATATGTACTATAAAGAAAAAATATAGGACCCACACACCTGGAGAGACAGGACATGATGTTACTGATCATCCATATTTCGGTCGGTTGGAGGCTTTTGCACTTTTTGCTTAAAAGAAAAAAAATTGATACGTAAGTACTTGACATTACAGCAATATTGGAGTTCATGTATCATTGATCGCAGGGTACGTATGCACTATGTGTGTATATGACTCTAAATGGCACATGTGTACCTCATGCATTACAGCTTAGTAACCATGGATACCTATGTAACTGTCACTATATGTGTGGTTGTAACCATGGATACATAAGCTGGAATGCTTCATATGATGTAAGTGACATTAGCTAATCAGGAGAACTATACTACATTTCTAAGTGGAGGGATTTGCTATTATTATTATTATTATTGCACCTACCACAATTTGGGATAGGATCTTGGAGATGGGAATACCCCTTTCACTACTATTGACAGGACTAATAAAGCCAAGCAGGGCCTGGGGTTTCTTCCGCCTATGAACCTACCTCAGGTATGTTTGGAGGTAGCAGATGGAAGGTACACATCTGTCATTCAAAAGCCACAGAATGCTGGCATGGCCGCTGGACCAGGGTCCTGGGAATTAATTTGCCCATCTATAGTTTTGTCCCAATTACAACTCTTTACAGAATAGGTTTCCCATTGCTGGGGTACAACCAATTTGTGTAGAGTCTCCTGTGTGAATGATCAAAGCCTATGCTTTGCCACTCCACTCACTGTGTATGGGACTTGGAGATACCTAGCTCTCAATAAACAGGGGACTTGGGACACTAAGAATCAGTCACTGCGGTCGTTCTGATGGGGTGTTTGTAAGGCTGCAGTTACAAGGCAACTTTGGCTGCTAAACATGATGTGCAGTCCAAATAATTATGGTCTGCTTCAACATCACTGTGCCATGTATTTGAATGGGGTTTCATTACAAACCCAAGACTACTGCGACCATAAAAAGCAAATTGCTTGTCACAATAACCCAGCGGGTCTCATTGCAACCTCATTCTACAGCAATCACAGTTGATTGTAAGAGGTTTTAGCTGCTATATCCTCCCTATAAGAAAAGAGCTCCCTACCTGGGTTCGTCCATTCCGGTTGTAAGGTCCTAGTGGCACAAGATGGCCACAGTGTAGAACTTTGTACATTCTATATCAGTTGTGATGTCATTTGCTCAGTGATGTCATCAAACCTGCCAAGAATAATGCTAACACAACAAGCAAGTCCCAAGAAGTCAGACCCATTCAGATTTTTTTGTAAATTGGTTGTCACAATACCGCAGTGGGCCACAATGCAACTTCATTCCTCAACATTAAGCTATGATGCAGCAGCAGCACATTGTGACCTGTGTTGTGGCCAAAGTCACCAAATAACTATCCTACTCTGATCTGCTTTGTGTTTATTTATGACTTAAAACCACATTCTAGTTGAACTGAAATTTGATGTGGTCATAAACCAGCTGAGAGAAGCTCAATTTAAAAAACAAAAAACAGGAGTTCCAGACTCGCACTCTAAAAACAAACTCACAGGGAGAAGTTAAGGCCCTGTCTCACATAACGATATCGTTAGAGAGAGCGTTGTAACTGTGACGTTACAATGATCTCTCCAGCGATGTCGTTCTGTGTGACACTTTGCAGCGATCAAGCCCCTGCTGTGAGGTCGCTGATCGTTACAAAGTGCTGCGGGTCATTTTTTGATTGTTGGTTTCCCGCTGGTCAGCACGCATCGCAGCGTATGACAGCGAGAAACCAGCGATCAGTGACCTCACAGGACTGGTAACCATGGTAAACACCGGGTATCTAGGCAGCGCGCGCTGCCTAGATACCCGGTGTTTACCATGGTTACCAGTGTTCTCCCTGCTTAGCCCTGCCTGTAAGCAGGGAGAACGCTGGTAACTATGATAAACAGCGGGTATCCAGGCAGCGAAAGAAGATTACTCCTATACGTTTAAACAGAGAAACTCGTCCAAACTGCACGGTCCTTAAAACGAACCTGTCGCTCCCCGTTTGGGCATTCTAAACTATGCCCACCATCTGTAACATGCTGTAATTGGGGTTCCTGTAACCCCTCTGTGCCCAGAGGTCCCCCTGAATATACAGTACCTGAAGTCTCGCGAGGCATGAATAAGAAAAATAGGTCTTTAAGAGCACGCCTCCAGGGGATCCTTACCCTGTTTGAGTATGATTTTAATGTACATTTCTTTAGATCTTTCTGTTATGACCCCAATTAAGAGAATGGTTTTATAATAATTTAATAGTGGGGACATATGTTCCCTGAGGGCCTTATAAAACTCCCCTCTAAAGCCATAGCTTCCTGCTTTTAAGCGTGGCTGCAGGATCTGCGCTAATGTAAGAACACCTTGTCTTAATTCTACATTATAAACTTTTAAAGTACACAGTACATAAAAGCACTGTACCACTTCTGTGGTGAACTATAACTCCCAGCATGCTATAGGATCTGCAGGACATGCTGGGAGTTATAATTCTCCCATGGGATTTTAAAGCAGCACTCCAGTGTTTTTTTTTTCCAGCACTGGAATGGTACTTTAAATATAAGCCCCGTGCCCCCATTCTTATTCTCACCTTCCAGCATCTTCTTATGGTATTTAAACTACATCACTCTGGTCCCGCAGCACCATCTTCTGCCCATAGCTTCCAACTAAATAACATATTATTTATAATAACATAGCATATAATATGTTATTTATGTTATGAAATATTTTACCATGTTTTTTGCTTCAAATATTTATTTTCCCTATTTTCTATCTCTAAAACCCAGGTGTGTCTTATGGTCCGAAAAATACGGTATAGCATTGCATAATAATGTATTCTGTGCTCCAGTATCAGATTTTCTGGATTAGTGGACGCATGTTTAAAGGGGATGTCCGGTCTGCAAGGCTGCACTCACTACTCGGACGTGCCTGCTTCATACACTTGTATTGAGCAAAGCTGCGCCCACTAGTCAGGCCTCTGGCCGGGAACATTCATATCACATAATTACGGTCTGTTACCGGTTTAGAAGCTGGCAAATCCTTGCAGTGCCCAGTGTGTGTGTTGTGAGGATTGCAGAATTATCAATCACATAGAGTAACTGCAGAATTATTGTTTGAGTGGACAACCCCTTTAAATTGCCATTTGTTCATATGTTTCCAAAAGTAAAACAGCTCAGTAAGATCTAGTTGGTCCTGGAGACATTGTGGGTAGTTAATGTGTAGAGAACGTTATAGGTTACATCAGGACAAATGCCTAATCTATAGTGACACAGCTGAAGACTTCCCTGCACAGCGATATACGAGACGGGCAGGAGGGACACTAGCTGGTGGTTTTATCAGGTCTGCTTTGTTACACTCCACTTATATTTTTCAGTGTTAAAGCAATTGTTCCATTTCACAGATTATTCCATAGTCCATATTCTCAGTAACTTTAAAATAACAAACTAAGTTGATATTCACCCTCCCAAGATCCTGCGGTGTAGATGGCATGAGCCACTGTGCTGACTGATTGGCCGCTGTGATGTCACGCTGCAGCCAGAGGCTGTGCTGGACCTGGGAGGGGTCAGTGAAGCTATGTTTCTTATTTTATATATCAGTGAGCCTATCTATTATAATACTTACCTTGTGGCATCTATCATGCACTTCCACTGTAATCGTGTACTCCTATTACGTGATTGACCAGCACAAGTTCCGGTGGCCAAATGATGGTTATCCAAATATGGCGTCCGGTAGTGGTGCTGCCGACGCCAGAAACAACACATGCACACCATGTTGCCGCAGCCTGACAGCAGTCATCTTCCCACTGCAAACGCAGCAGAATGAGGCAGGACCTGTGGTCACGTCATGGGCGGAGATAGGTGCATGTAACTGATTACATGACAGTGACCTCACCAAAGGTCCTTTACCTCCCCTGGTCTTTGCAGCAAGGTATACACAGCCCATGTCCCCCCCCCCCCCCAGCAAAGTATGTGCTCCCTCCGTAGCCTATGTTCCCCTCTGCAGTATATGTGCCCCCCACCCCAGCAGTGTAATGTTACATTTTACATACTTTCTTTTAATTTTACTTTTACCACAGGGGCAGGGTGGACACACAAGGGGGAGAGCGTACAGGGGGAAGACAAATCAAAGGAGAGAGCACACAAGGGGAGAAGACCGCGCACAGGAGTGAACACATGGGAGAAGACGGCAAAGGGGGATGAGATGGCCCTCACCACATAGCCTGCCTTCATCATGACGTCACTGCCTCTCGATGTGATAGCAGCGGGCCTCCATCTAGTAGGCTAATAATCTTTGCAATGAGACAACCTCTTTAATTATGCATTTCAGATTGTCTTCTCAGTATTATTCTACTAGAGACATTGTATGATGAGTCCTGATATTTTCTTTTGTACAGACACATATTTTATATATTGTACCAATGATCCTAACTCAGAGTAATGCTTTTTATATGGTTCTGTCTTACAAATGTATTAATAAGACATTATTTTTTGTTTGTATTGTTGTCTTTTAGTTTTTAATGTTTACGGAGCACTCGGAGCCGCCTCTCCTGCTATGTGCTGTCAGGCCTCAGTCAGGCATCCGTGTACCCCATACGTATCGTGTCCATTTTTATCATGGGTACAATTATAGTCTGATGATATTCATGTGTCCGATGTTTCTCTGGTAGCACGGATGAAAAGTGACAATACAAGTCTATAGGTCTGAAAAAAATACACAGATGGTGTCAGTGTGCTGCACGTATGTAACCTTGCACGGGTAGGAGAAACGTTTGTAACTTATTTATTTTTCTATTCATGTGTAAAAAAAACTATAGAAAAATTGGAGCGCGGCTCAACAGGACTGGGTCTTTCTTTACTTTTTCAAAATAAAGTAAAGTGCATACAAAAGAAAACTTTTACATGGTCGTCATAACCACTAAGCAGTCTCAAGGCCACGTTACATGTGGCGCCCCTGCGTCCAGGAGGCCACAGAAGGGAACTGCAGCAAGGCAGGTAGGACATTGTTGCACACCAACACCCTCACAGCCCACACAACCCACGTGTAACAGAAGGTAACATCCAGCCCTGAGATTAGATACTCTATGAAATTGAGGGGTGGTGGATTTAGAGGAGTGGGTTGGGCAAACATGTAGTCAGGTGACTTGACAGTATATAGGAAGGGGGAGGAATGAAGGAGTTCAGTAGGCCATAGTGAGCTGAGATGCAAAGATCAAGAGCAGCAGAGAAGCTAAGGAGCAGGCCAGAGAACAGCAGCAGGTTGAGCTGAAGCTGAGCAGACAGAAAGATACACACGTTCTGGAAGAGTGAAGACAGACGGAGCGCAGAATCTGTACTGAGCCAGTGCGAGCCAGAGGAGAGAGAAAGCCCATCCAGAGTCAGATCCCCAGGAGTGTGAGAGGACAGAGAGGGACGGTGTAGCCCGGGCTCTAGCACCACAGCTAAAGCAACCCACTGCAGGCGGAGTAGCCCTCCTATATACCGAGAGGAACAGAGAGAAAGGAGCCTGGTAGAGCCTCCTGCTGGAGGACTGCTGGAGGCTGGGCTAAAGTAGAGTGTCGGCTCTAGAGGGGACCGCAGTTCACCCGGCATCCCCAAACAACACGACGGGGGGTCTGAGTTTCAGATTGAGATCCCTACCCAAAGGACAGGCAGCTTAGTGACGCACTTAGTACTCACAGGAGCCCGAGTCACCGCCATACTGTCCAGTGTCGCACAACACGAAGCAAAGAGAACGTAATAGCCCGGAAATGACACTACAGATTGTGTGAGGGGTCAGAGAGAGAGAGGCGTGGCTGCAGAGCAAAGGGAACCCGGAGAGGGAGAATGTGCCCATGTCTTTGAACTGTGTAAGAACTGTACTTAACCTTGTGAGAACTGCAAACTACCTGTGAACTGTCTGAGCAACTGAGAGTAAAGCTTTGGAAAACCCTGGAACAGCTTCCCTTGTGTCTCTGTGTGCAAGCTATTCCCTCCATACAGGATACAGCCTGTCAGCACCAGCCAGGAGGAGAGATACCTGCAGCGTCTGCAAAGTTAGTGTGCTACACACTCCACAATAGACTTAACCCCTACTGCCCCGGGGAACACAGTTCTACCCACTGGAACTACACCATCTCCGCTGCCATTACATCGTCCCCGGAGGTTCTGCAGCAGCGGCGGCCCCCATCACTGGCCGCATCAAGTGGGTGGCGTCACGAGTGACAAATCCCCTGTAAATATCCCCCTTTTATTGCCAGGGCCCGGGACACGGACGGGACCAGGACCACCCGTGACTTCCCTTGTAGAGACCCGGTCCGGTACCGAGTACCCTCGTCCCAGTGGCCTCGACATACACACACAGATATCTGTTCAGATATTGGTCACAGATCTCTGGTTGCAGTGAAATCATGGACACATTGTTCCATTTTGTGGCTGTGTACAATGGAACAATGTGTCCATGATTTCACTGCGACCAGAGATCTGTGACCAATATATCTGTGTGTGTAACGTGGCCTTTATTCATTACTTAGCAAAGAGCAGCCAGGTGAGCTGGAATCAAGCTTCTACTATCTGTAAAAAAAAAAACAAAAAAAACACTGATGATATAGTTATAGTAATAACTAGAGATGAGCGAGCACTAAAATGCTCGGGTGCTCGATGCTCTGGCCGAGCATCCCAAGATACTCGTGTACTCGGCCCGAGCACCGAGCCCAATGTAAGTCAATTAGTGACAGGCTCCGCCCACAGACTTCCAATTATAAAACGAGTATTTCTGGAAAAGGTTGAGGGGGGGCTTTTTGAAATCGCCGCACCATACAACACCTTCCTGTGGCCCCCAGAGGGATCCTAACAATCAATCTGCTCTGTGTGAGGTGCCAGCTCACTGTGTGCACTGAAGGGAGCTGTGTATTTGTGTGAGATCGCTTATTATTAGCGAGGAGTCTGAGCATCTCGGCGGTACTCGGTGCTCGCCGAGCATCCCGAGTATCGGGATACTCGTGCGAGTAAGGAGTAGCGCCGAGCATACTCGCTCATCACTAGTAATAACAGATACACAGACCATTTACTTATCCAAAACCATGCCGATTCCAGTACTATTTTATCATGAGTCCATATAAGCATGGATGTGGGAATGAGGCCTTTGCCAGAGGAAGGGAAAAACTATAACTATGCTACTGGGAAGATCCAGTCACCCGACTGCTGCAGGTAATCACAGGCCACATAGGCAGGTAAGCGAAGAAGGGGATGGGATCACATCCTGGCCTGGAAAAGACCAATGTCGTAACATTTCAGCCTTTTCTGAAATGTCTAAATGAAAATGTAATTTGTGAATAAGTTTTTCAACAGATTGGATCATTGTCAAACTGCTGCACCTTTAGGGTACCGTCACACCTGGACATATCGCCGGCGATTCCACAGGCGACGCACGTGCGCAAGCACGTTTTTGCGTGTCGCCCAAGGTCGCCAACGCCCATTTACACGGGCGACAACTCAGGCGACGACCTGACCGGAAATTGCCTGAGCGTTGCCCAAGGCCAACGGGCGATCATGTCGCTGGTGGCCGCTTGGACGTCACACAGAGCAACCACATTAGCGACGTGGGCGTTGTTTTGTCCCGCGTCTGATGCAGAATTGACATGTACTGTCAATTGTGTTGGTGTAAAAAGAGACATTTGTCAATGGCACATCTCTGCACTTTGTAGCACACACTGGCGCATCAATGCGATGCTTTTTAATAATATGTACGCTCCTGGCTATGGCCCCTTTGTCATCTGCGTTTGACGCTGATTGCGGCAGTTGCGGTAAAAAAAAGCAACTGCCGCGATTACCGCACTTGCGGTTCACTTGCGGCAAGCCTCATACAATGTCTATGGGGCTTGCGGCAAGTGCGGTTTCGGCACTTGAGGCATGCTGCAGTTTTTTCCCAGCCGCACCTGCCGCAAGTGCCGAAACCGCACTTGCCGCAAGCCCCATAGAAATTGTATGGGGCTTGCCGCAAGTGAACTGCAAGTGCGGCCGTATTGTGGTAATCGTGGCAGTTGCGGTTTTTCTTTACCGCAACTGCCGCAGTCAGCGTAAAACGCAGATGACAAAGGGGCCTAATACACCTTTCAGCACCATGGAAAGGAAAAGGACTTTATTGTGGGACGTACACATCATCAAATAGGACGCCGAGGAACAAGACTACCAATCGTAACGCTGGAGCTGCCACCAATCCACGCAGACTGCCAGAGCTAGTAAATACGCCCTGAAACACCTACCGGAATGGTATAGGCGATGTGTGCTGTTGCCCTTGACATCGCTCATGAGATGTTACAGAGGGCGATCAGCACACATCGCCCAAGAATGGTCGCCTGGTTTCAGAGCTCTGATGTGAAACCAGGCGACCACCCAGACGTGTCGCCCTCGCCCATTTACATTGGGCGACGCATTGGCAATGTCGCCGGGGACAAGCCACGCCTCAGCGTCGCCTATGAAATCGCCGGTAATATGTCCAGGTGTGACGGTACCCTTAAGGTACCTTTACACGCCACTACAGCAGGGTGGAAACAACCGGGTGTTTCACGTGCATGAGCACGTAGCAAAGGTTACAAACGGTACCCGATACCGCCTTTACACGCCGCTACAAGGTGCTCTACAGAAGGTTTAATCTATCTCTGGATGCACCGCCGGGTGCCTCAAATTACCTTCTGTAGAGCACCGTCCCTCATTTACATGCCACTACAGAAGGTAATATGGGAGGACCTGGGGCAGCAGGGACAACACATAGGCGAGCCACAGTTGTGGATTACGAAACGCTCATACGATGATTGGACAGTGCAATAGCATCATGATTGGCCAGGCAGCGCAGGAAGCAAAATTTTAAAACTAATTTCTGAAAAATCGGCATAATTTAAAATTTTCCAAAGCTACCCATGTGTCTGCTATGCTCTTAGCCACATCTGTACCAAATTTCAAGATGGGATCGCGATGGGATCATATTTTAAAATATTTAACTATTATAGTGTCAAATCAAAAAATCTTGAATTCAGATCTGTTCAGCCTGTGGTCTAAAAGTGTGGGGTCTATATTCACCAAATAATCCATGATTTTTAGACATTACTGTATTATTTTGATATGTTACAGTTTAGAAGCAGGAGAGGACATATAGGAGAAAGCTTTGTTAGGGCTCAACCTGAGAATGAACAATATTATTATTATTATTATTATTATTAGGTATTTATATAGCGCTATTGGGATACATAGCACTTTACAATTTAGGGGGTAGACAAAGACAGGTGGTCAGAAATGACCACAGACGACGACAAATCCACAATAAATCATATGGGTACAATAGGGCCGGGGATCCTGTCCCCGAGGGCTCACAGTCTAGAGGAGGTGGGGAGGGAGACAGTAGGAGGGGAGAGGTGAGATGGTGCAGTGGATAGGGTCTCAGTGTGTGTTGTAGGCTTGTAGGAAGAGGTGGGTCATCAGGTTTTTCTTGAAGGTTCCCAGGGTAGGGGAGTGTCTGATGTGGTGGGGGAGGGAGTTCCAGAGTCTGGTAGAGGCATGAGAGAAGTCTTGTGTGCGGTTGTGGGAGGTGGAGATGCGGGGGGTTGAGAGAAGGAGTTCCTGAGAGGAACGCAAGGTGCGTGCGGGAAGGTAGCAGGAGACTAGATCGGAGATGTAGGGAGGGGACAGGTTGTGTATGGCCTTGTATGTCAGCACTAAGGTTTTGAAGCGAGATCGCAGGGGGATGGGGAGCCAGTGGAGGTCTCGGCGGAGAGGGGAGGTGGCGGAGTAACGGGGAGATAGGTGGATGAGTCGGGCCGCAAAGTTGAGGATGGCGCAGAGAGGTTAGAGGGAGGAGGCAGGGAGGCCGGTTAACAGGAGGTTGCAGTAGTCCAGGCGGGAGATGATGAGGGCGTGGACGAGTGTCTTGGCCGTGTCGTGGTCAGGAAGAAGCGGATACGGGCAATGTTTTTTAGTTGGAGTCGACAGGCAGTGGTGAGGGCTTGGATGTGGGGCTTGAAGGAGAAGGAGGAGTCGAGGATTACCCCGAGGCACTTGGTGTGGGTGAGGGGTGAGAGTGTGCAGTTATCGATAGTGATGGATAGGTCAGGAAGCGGGACGGGGTTGTTCGGGGGAAAGACGAGGAATTCAGTCTTGTCCATGTTGAGTTTTAGGAAGCGGGAAGAAAAGAAGGATGTGATGGTGGATAGGCAGGGAGGAATTTTGGATAAAAGAGAGGAAATGTCAGGGCCAGACAGATAGAGTTGGGTGTCGTCGGCGTAGAGGTGGTATTGGAGTCCGTGTGACTCGATGAGGTTGCCTAGGCCGAGGGTGTAAATGGAGAAGAGTAGTGGTCCCAGGACCGAGCCTTGGGGGACACCTACAGAGAGGGGTGGGGTGAGGAGGAGGTGTGGGAGTGGGTGACGCTGAATGTCCTGTCCGTTAGGTAGGAGGAGATCCAGGAGAGGGTGAGGTCAGTAATGCCAAGAGACTCAAGAATTTGGAGTAAGAGGGAGTGGTCAACAGTGCCGAAGGCAGCAGAGAGGTCGAGAAGGATGAGGACGGAATAGTGTCGTTTGCTCTTGGCGATCAGAAGATCGTTAGTTACTTTGGTTAGGGCTGTTTCGGTGGAGTGGTGAGGTCGGAAGCCGGATTGTAGGCGATCAAAGAGAGTACAGGAAGAGAGGTGGGAATACAGTTGGGAATAGACGTGTTGTTCAAGAAGTTTTGAGGCAAACGGGAGGAGAGATATGGGGCGATAGTTGGAGACTGTTGTAGGGTCTAGTGATAGTTTTTTTAGGATGGGTGTGATTAGGGCGTGTTTGAAGGGTGAGGGGAATGTGCAGGATTTGAGTGAAATGTTGAAGAGGTGTGTTAGAGCAGGGATGAGGACTGTGGTGAGGTTAGGGATGAGATGGGAGGGAAGTGGATCAAGGGTGCATGTGGTGAGGTGTGATCGTGCTAGGAGGGAGGAGAGGTGGTCCTCTGTCATGGGGTGGAAACTGCATTTGGGTGATGGGGGATGGGCTGGGGGTGGGACGGGGCGGGGGGAGTGGGGATCAAAGCTTTGTCTGAGTTAGTCAATTTTGTCTTTGAAGAAGGAGGCGAAGTCGTCGGCGGAGATGAGGGGTGAGGGAGGAGGTGCAGGAGGACGAAGTAAAGAGTTGAAGGTTTTAAAGAGTTGTTTGGGGTTGTGAGACAGAGCGGTTATTGTATTGAATATTGTACAAACCAGGACTACGAAGAGGAGGAGAGTTTGTCAAAACATCGGTTACAGGAAGCAGAACCCATCAAAGGGACTCAGCAATACCACACTTTCATTCCATGTAGTGAAACAGAAATAAAAACAAGGATTTTTTCATTCAGCAAAGACAGTGAAGTCCATGAAGTGGTAGAAGGCGGCACAAGATTGCCAATGGATGACATACAGTTAGGGCCAGAAATATTTGGACAGTGACACAATTTTCGCGAGTTGGGCTCTGCATGCCACCACATTGGATTTGAAATGAAACCTCTACAACAGAATTCAAGTGCAGATTGTAACGTTTAATTTGAAGGGTTGAACAAAAATATCTGATAGAAAATGTAGGAATTGTACACATTTCTTTACAAACACTCCACATTTTAGGAGGTCAAAAATAATTGGACAAATAAACATAACCCAAACAAAATATTTTTATTTTCAATATTTTGTTGCGAATCCTTTGGAGGCAATCACTGCCTTAAGTCTGGAACCCATGGACATCACCAAACGCTGGGTTTCCTCCTTCTTAATGCTTTGCCAGGCCTTTACAGCCGCAGCCTTCAGGTCTTGCTTGTTTGTGGGTCTTTCTGTCTTAAGTCTGGATTTGAGCAAGTGAAATGCATGCTCAATTGGGTTAAGATATGGTGATTGACATGGCCATTGCAGAATGTTCCACTTTTTTGCACTCATGAACTCCTGGGTAGCTTTGGCTGTATGCTTGGGGTCATTGTCCATCTGTACTATGAAGCGCCGTCCAATCAACTTTGCAGCATTTGGCTGAATCTGGGCTGAAAGTATATCCCTGTACACTTCAGAATTCATCCGGCTACTCTTGTCTGCTGTTATGTCATCAATAAACACAAGTGACCCAGTGCCATTGAAAGCCATGCATGCCCATGCCATCACGTTGCCTCCACCATGTTTTACAGAGGATGTGGTGTGCCTTGGATCATGTGCCGTTCCCTTTCTTCTCCAAACTTTTTTCTTCCCATCATTCTGGTACAGGTTGATCTTTGTCTCATCTGTCCATAGAATACTTTTCCAGAACTGAGCTGGCTTCTTGAGGTGTTTTTCAGCAAATTTAACTCTGGCCTGTCTATTTTTGGAATTGATGAATGGTTTGCATCTAGATGTGAACCCTTTGTATTTACTGTCATGGAGTCTTCTCTTTACTGTTGACTTAGAGACAGATACACCTACTTCACTGAGAGTGTTCTGGACTTCAGTTGATGTTGTGAACGGGTTCTTCTTCACCAAATAAAGTATGCGGCGATCATCCACCACTGTTGTCATCCGTGGACGCCCAGGCCTTTTAGAGTTCCCAAGCTCACCAGTCAATTCCTTTTTTCTCAGAATGTACCCAACTGTTGATTTTGCTACTCCAAGCATGTCTGCTATCTCTCTGATGGATTTTTTCTTTTTTTTTTCAGCCTCAGGATGTTCTGCTTCACCTCAATTGAGAGTTCCTTTGACCGCATGTTGTCTGGTCACAGCAACAGCTTCCAAATGCAAAACCACACACCTGGAATCCACCCCTGACCTTTTAACTACTTCATTGATTACAGGTTAACGAGGGAGACGCCTTCAGAGTTAATTGCAGCCCTTAGAGTCCATTGTCCAATTACTTTTGGTCCCTTGAAAAAGAGGAGGCTATGCATTACAGAGCTATAATTCCTAAACCCTTTCTCCGATTTGGATGTGGAAACTCTCATATTGCAGCTGGGAGTGTGCACTTTCAGCCCATATTATATATATAATTGTATTTCTGAACATGTTTTTGTAAACAGCTAAAATAACAAAACTTGTGTCACTGTCCAAATATTTCTGGCCCTAACTGTAACTGGCTATGTGACCAGTCAATATGATTGGCGCTGGTGGCGGCTATTGTACTCTCCAAAGATTGAGAAAAAGTCAGATAATAACTCAGTGACAGGCTGGACATACTCTGACACAAAAGGAAATGGCCATTGCTAGTAAGCGCTTATGGACAAGATTACATTTCACCCACTTAAAAGGGACAAATTGATGATAAAAAGCCACTTTAAAAACGTACTATTAATTGTTTGATTAGTTCATATTTTATAGAACGATGATTTAACTACTGTACTATTCTTATTAAACACTTCATAAATGACATGTTTAGTGATATAATAGAAAACAAATTTACATGTATAAATAGGAGTTAACATTTTTGGTTCTTTTTATCTTGTTCAATCACACTTGAGGATATGATCACCTCTTTTTCTTTTGGTTTGCTCAATGCATTCAGGTTGAAAATGCTGAGCGTTGTGTTCTGATGATTAAGATATATCTATCCTGGCACTTACGGGATTTGTGTTTTGTGTTTCTTTTTTGTTGCATATAAATGTTTTATTCAATAAGTTGTAATAACTCATACAACCATAAAATAAAAAATATATAAATTTGACAGGTCCCAAGTTGAATCTCTGCACAAATATAACCAAGAACACAAGTAACACACAGGCATCTTTTCTCAATTTTCAAACTAACATTTATTTCACAATTGCGCATCAAAATTTAGAATTTGATTTTCCCAAACAAAATATAAAACACCATAGTCTTTTGACATATCAAATGAAAGTTGTTACCATTCTGAGTAAAATGATGCCTCTCCCATTTCATTATCTTATTTCTAGCCCGAGATATGATAGAAAATGTAAAGTCATACCAGGCCAAAATGCGCACTTTTTTAAAACTTTAAAAATCTGTAAAAAATTAACTGATAAAGAAAAAAGTTCAAAACTTTTTTTTTGTAATTAACTAAAGTAGTACTTCAAATAGAAAAAAAATTAAAAAAAATCTAAAGACGTCAGGTAAAAAAAAATATTCATATTTAGATCACTTCATATGGAATGACCCATTGACACTATTAATAGTAAAATATTTTAAAATATGATCCCATCGCGATCCCAACTTAAAATTTGGTACAGATGTGGCTAAGAGCATAGCAGACACATGGGCAGTTTTTTGAAATATTTAAATTATGCTGATTTTTCGGAGATGCGTTTTAAAATTTTGCGTTTGCAATCGCATGGGTAAAATATTAACAAAGATACTCTTGTGACATATCTGGTGAAAGCCTGTACAGTTCAGAGTAGAATGATGTTTATTTTGTTTCTCTATCTTATTTCTAGCCCGAGATATGATAGAAAATGTAAAGTCATACCAGGCCACAATTCACACTTTTTTAAAACTTTAAAAATCTGTAAAAAATTAACTGATAAAGAAAAAAGTTCAAAACTTTTTTTGTAATTAACTAGAGTTGTACTTCATATAAAAAAAAATAAAAAATCTGAAGACGTCAGGTAAAAAAAATATAAATTTTTGGATCACTTGACATGGAATGACCCGTGTGTGTGTGTGTTAGTATTTTCACTTTGAGTCAGTAACTGTAGGCTGGAAGACTTCTTCATAACCTCTGCTGCATGTAGTGTGGTACTGTCCCATCTGTGCCATATAAATAGTTTTGTCTTTATGCACAGCCAATCTGGTGAGCACGGGAAAACATATCGCACGTTCTTTCATGCATCCTGTACAGTAAAGTCAGGGACAATAGAAACAACAAAGGAGTATGGTAATAGTTGGATAGCCTGCATTTTCCTGATACAGAAAGCCACCCGAATCCATGTGAGACACGATGAACTAAGAGCCTGAACTTTTACCTGTGAACCCTTACAAGGGCCACTTGTAGAGCGGTTTCTCTCTTCCTTATCCTAGCTGAGCAGCACGCTTTTCTTCACTAAGGTCCCTGACTAGGAGCCAAAACTGAACTGACTTTAATGTTCCATTCCTGCAGATACCATCTTCATCTATGCTGCACCTTATCCTGCTCAACAGACCAGCACTTCTTTCTGCTCACTACCATACACTACAACTTTTGAACTTGAACTAGGATTTCTTCTCTATCTGGTGCCTAACACTTCTCCTTTCCATGCATGACTTGGAGCTTAACTCTATCATGCCTAAACACAGGGAAATCTAACTTTATGAGGAGGAAACCAATGACCCATTGTCAACGCTTTTAGTACTACAGCCCATATAATCTTATACATCTTATACATTATACATCAATATAACTTGCACTACGTTACACCTTATACAACAGTACATCACAATTCACCATGTTCCAAATTATTATGCAAATGTTCTTTTCTCTGATTTTCCTAAATGTCTGGTGCAAATGACAGTCATGTAATAAAAGTCATCAACCATTAGAGTATACATCAAATTTTATTGAAGAAACCAATGATAACAGTATAATTTTCAGAATTAAAAAAACTCTAAATGCACTGTTCCAAAATGTTAGGCACAGTAGAGTTTGTAAACATTTGACATGTTTGAAAGAACTGAAAATGCTCATTTGTTGAATTTGCAGCATTAGGAGGTCACATTCACGGAAATAAAAAAGCTATTTAACTCCAAAACATGTTAACATAGGAACCCTACTTTGATATCACCTTCACAATTCTAGCATCCATTGTACGTGTACGTTTCTGGAGAGTTTCTGCCTGTATTTCTTTGCATGATGTCAGAATAGCCTCCCAGAGCTGCTGTTTTGATGTGAACTGCCTCCTACCCTCATAGATCTTTTGCTTGTTTACATTCCATAGGTTCTCTATAGGATTGAGGTCAGGGGAAGATCGTGGCCACACCATGAGTTTATCTCCTTTTATGCCAATAGCAGCCAATGGCACAGAGGTATTCTTTGCAGCATGAGATGGTGCATTGTCATGCATGAAGATGATTTTCCTTCTGAAGGCACGTTTTTGATTTTTATACCATGGAAGAAAGTTCTCAGTTGGAAACTCTATATACGTTGCAGAGGTCATTTTCACACCTTCAGGAACCTTAAAGGGGCCTAACAGCGGTTTCCCAATGATTCCGGCCCAAAACATGACTCCTCCAACTCCTTGCTAATGTCACAGCCTTGTTGGGACATGGTGGCCATCTACCAACCATCCACTACTCAATCCATCTGGACCATCCAGGGTTGCTCGGCACTCATCAGTAAACAAGACTGTTTGAAAATTAGTTTTCATGTATGTCTGGGCCCACTGAAACCATTTCTGCTTGTGAGCACTGTTTAGGGGTGGCCGAATAGTAGGTTTATGCACCACAGAAAGCCTTTGAAGGTTTCTATACCTTGACATTCGAGGGATTCCAGAGGCACCAGCAGCTTCAAATATCTGTTTGCTGGTTTGTAAGGCCTTTTTAGCAGCTGCTTTCTTAATCCGATGAACTTGTCTGGCAGAATGGCAGAAACCTTCCTCATTCTGCCTTTATGTGCATGAACACCTCTGTGCTCAGAGTCAGCCACAAATCTCTTCACAGTACAATGATCATGCTTATGTTTTCGTACCCTCGTCCAAGGCATTGCACTATTTGTTGCTTTTTGGCAGCAGAGAGATCCCTTTTCTTTCCCATATTACTTGAAAACTATGGCCTGTTCAATATTGTGGAACATCGAGTTTTCCTTTTATTGGGCTCACCTGCCAAACTAATTATCACAGGTATCTGAGATTTAATTCAGTGATCCAAAGAACCCTGAGACACAATACCATCAATGGGTTTCATTGAAAAAAAAAGACCCTATGAGACTCATAACCAATTTGCATATTAATTTGGAATATGGTTTACATTACACTGTTAAAGTAACATCATTGATGTTATCAGGGTGGTACACGACTGTAAGGCAATCCTCTTCCACTTTTGTTGAAGCATGTGTCCTTCTAATTAAAGCGAACCTGTCACCCCCCCTGGACATCAAAAGCTATAATAGCCACCTTCTGCAGCACTAAGGCTGCATTCAGGGAAGGTGGCTATAAGCTTTTGATGGCCTTTTTACTATTAAATATGAACTTATATAAAGTCCAATACCTAAGACCGGGAGGCGGGGTTTTGCGCTCCTCCGACCCGCCTCCTCATGTCATTCATGGTGCTCGCCTGCTGCTGCGCTCCCCTCATAGTCTATCATGAACGCGCGGCTCCGTTCTCGTCTATGGAGCCGCGCATGCGCTGTGCGCCCGGTGTCCAGGAAGTCGTCGGGCTGCGTGCGCAGCCCGACGACTTCCTGGACACCGGGCGCACAGCGCATGCGCGGCTCCATAGACGAGAACGGAGCCGCGCGTTCATGATAGACTATGAGGGGAGGCAGCAGCAGGCGAGCACCATGAATGACATGAGGAGGCGGGTCGGAGGAGCGCAAAACCCCGCCTCCCGGTCTTAGGTATTGGACTTTATATAAGTTCATATTTAATAGTAAAAAGGCCATCAAAAGCTTATAGCCACCTTCCCTGAATGCAGCCTTAGTGCTGCAGAAGGTGGCTATTATAGCTTTTGATGTCCAGGGGGGGTGACAGGTTCGCTTTAAGCTCCCCATACAATTCCATAAAAGCTGATTAAATCTTTTTATTCAAGCAGAATTGGACAACCATCTAAAGTGTATGAGGTCCTACAAACTGCTCTCTGACTGTTGTAATTCAAAGATCCCTTTGTATGGCAGGAAGATAAGCTGCTGCCACATGAAACTGGCAGCGACTCTCTCATAATGATCACAGGAACACCCAGTCGAGCATTTCTGCCTATGGGAGAGTTAAGAGAGATAGCTTAGTTAGTTGAATGATCATTATGCTGGCAGCTGTCTAATGTGTATTTCCACCATTATCCCTGGATTGCAAGCCATATTCAATTATGTCTTTTTTCACAAGTTAAAACACCTGTGTGTATTATGTGACCACAACTGTTAGGGCCGCTTTACACACACCAATTTCTGTGACCAACTTCTGAACAGATCTCTGGTTGCAGTGAAATCATGGACATATTGCTACATTTGTACACAGCCACAAAATGGAACAATATGTCCATGATTTCACTGCAACCAGAGATCTGTTCAGAAGTTGGGCACAGAAGTTGGTGTGTGTAAAGCGGCCCGAAGAAGATTAAACTTTTAGCTCATAATCATTCTCCTAAAAGCTCTATAATGTGTATGGCCACCTTCCGCCTTGGACTGTGAGCCATCCTCCATAGCATCTTTTGAGTTTACTGGTAGGTAGTTCTGATGTAGTAAGTGTCATTTCATCGATAGGTGCAGAAAGGATAAAATCATCCAGGAAAATGGCCACAATCCTAAATGATGGGATGTTGTAACTAATAAATAATTTAAATATTACCATAAGTAGTAACAATTAGTATGGAAGTTACTCCATAACCATCCACTCACTATGGCCAGGGTCACACATACAATCCATTTTTGCCTTAAATCCTTTTTGGTATAATGAGAAAGACGCATCTGTGCGTCGAAAGGCGTTGTGACATACTGGACCCCTGCTGTTCGTGCAATAAATTATTGGTAATATAATCACCAACCCGTGGTTTCTTTAGCGCTCCAAACCTCTGACACTGCTTGTTTTCTATCTGCTAATCTCTTTCTCCCTTGTTGGGAGTGCGGTGTGTGAGCTGCTCTAAGATCCACAGGACCTGGCAGTACATCATAAAGACCCACCCTTGAACGATCAACTGATACACAGTGTGGAGCTGGGACGGAAGCCAGTGCATCGAGTCTGCCTCTTCGGGTGGAGGAGTGAAGGAGTCCACCTCCATCTCCAGAGGAACTAAGGAGCCGACCACCAGGCCCGGAGTATCAGAGGAGGAGGGAATATTGGCCCCTGTCACTACAGTGACCCACATTAAGCCATCAGTCTGGTTGTGCGGGGTGTTGCACAACCTGTAAAGGTTAGTGCAAACATAGTAAAACCGTGTATTAAGTTCCTCCAGTTGCAATGTGGCGCAATATCTGTTTTTTCTTTTAATTACATATAACACACTTGTGTGTGCCGGAATAGACGCAGCTGAGGCCGGAGCAGAGCGGGGCCCTGCATTAAATGGAGGGAGTAGAGCCCCGGAGCGGAGGAGGAGACGGAGCCCATCACTGAGCCGCCATGCATCTGCACCAGGTGCTCACCGGAGCCGTCAACCCAGGGGACAACTGCTACTCCGTGGGCAGCGTCAGTGACGTCCGGGGCGGGGAGGGGGGGGCTGCTATCAGATTACAGCCCCACCCCACTATTGCAGCCCTGGTTGAGGAGCAGGGGGTGGGTGCCGCCGGCGCCCCCCGCTGAGTTGCGCCTGAGGCAAAAGGTCCGGCTGCACCTCCCTAGATACGCCCCTGTTTTTGATTTGCAGAAGCAATATTGGTACAAAGTTCCATACAGTACGGAACTCTATTCCATTACTGATGTAATCCAGAATAAGGCTAAAACCAGTCAACTATATAATGAGAAACAACAGTTCATTGTTGCTTTCAGACATGAAGTTCAGGCAAATTGGAACATTTATAGAACTTTGAGGTACAGTCTTGAAACAGTAAATTGCTATGATTAAACTTGTTCTCATGAGGACCTCATCAACAGAACCTCAGATAACACCACTTACAAATCATGCACACATCTCAATATCAACTGTCCAGAAAAGACTGTGGAAGGTCTTTATGGTCGAATCTGTGCAAAAAAGGACCACAAGCAATAACATTGTTGTTTGAACTAAGTAACACAAGGACTTAACATAACACCTGTGTAAATCTGTGCTGTGGACTGATGAGTCAAAATTTGATATTATTGTTACCACAAATATGGTGTGAGGCATGAGAGGAGGGTATTTTGGTGCTTTATAGTTATAGTTACATTATAGTTGTGGTGTATGGCTATTATCCTCCGGTTATCTGTGTTCTATTAAAAATAACAAAGTTGTGTTATTCTCCCTTTAGGAGTATATATCTTTCTACTCTGCTTAAGCATACACCACAACTATAATTAAAATCCAATGATACTCCTCTGAAAAGGATAATGGAGAAGAAATAAAGATAGCTGTCGAATATTACTAATAGGAGAAGAAGAACCATTCCATTAATAGATCCTAATGTTGTAGTGGATACTGAATAATAAGCAATTTACAAATGTTGTGAATACTAATCATAGGTTTTTTTACGTTTTAATTTTAAATGATTAATTATTGATATATCAGTTTTTACTTTGATTGTTTATAGATATTTTAGTTTTTTGCTATAATTAGTATTGAATAATAAAAATATAAGTAGGCATCTAAGTTACATAAGTTGTAATTATACAGATAATTTTTAATAAATATCCCCTGGAAGGGTAAAGAAAGTGGAAGGAATAGTTTTATTTATTTATTTATTTATTTATTATTTTAAGAGCTAGTGCATAGACTCACAAATAGATAATAATTGATTTAAATGCCAATAAGGCGATTAAATACGCGGTACTGCCTTCAGACTACTGCAGCAGCTCAAGTGCTAACTGCTAGCTCCAGTGTACTCTTGCAAATAATATATATTCCCATCTCACTTTTTTATTTTCACCAGGTAAACCAATATAACTGCACAAAATTTAGAGAAAAACATTTCTGATTTCTGACATGCAAAAACAAAACACAAAAAAATTAGTGACCAATATAGCCACCTTTCTTTATGATGACACTCAACAGCCTTCCATCCATAGATTCTGTCAGTTGCTTGATCTGTTTACGATCAACAGTTCATGCAGCAGCCACCACAGCCTCCCAGACACTGTTCTGAGAGGTGTACTGTTTTCACTCCCTGTAGATCTCACCTTTTAGGAGGGATCACAGGTTCTCTATGGGGTTCAGATCAGGTGAACAAGGGGGCCATGTCATTATTTTTTCTTCTTTTAGAGCTTTACTGGCCAGCCACGCTGTGGAGTAGTTGGATGCATGTGATGGAGCATGAAAATCATGTTTTTCTTGAACGATACCGACCTCTTTCCTGTACCACTGTTTGAAGAAGTTGTCTTCCAGAAACTGGCAGTAGGTCTGGGAGTTGAGCTTCACTCCATCCTCAACCCGAAAAGGTCCCACAAGTTCATCTTTGATGATACCAGCCCATACCAGTACCCCACCTCCACCTTGCTGGCGTCTGAGTCGGAGTGGAGCTCTCTGCCCTTTACTGATCCAGCCTCTGGCTCTTCCATTTGGCCCATCAAGAGTCACTCTCATTTCATCAGTCCATAAAACCTTTGAAAAATCAGTCCTAAGATATTTCTTGGCCCAGTCTTGACATTTTATCTTATGTTACTTGTTCAAAAGTTGTCATTTTTCAGCCTTTCTCACCTTGGCTATGTCCCTGTGTATGACACACTTTGTGCTTTTTGATACTCCAGTAACGTTGCAGCTCTAAAATATTGCAAAACTGGTGGCAAATGGCATCTTGGCAGCTTCACGCTTGATCCTCATTTCATGGGTAGTTATTTTGCACCTCTTTTGCCCAACATGCTTCTTGCAACCCTGTTGGCTATTTGCCATGAAACGCTTGATTGTTCGGTGATCACACTTCAAAAGTTTGGCAAATTCAAGACTGCTGCATCCCTCTGCAAGACATCTCACAATTTTGGACTTTTCAGAGCCCGTCAAATCTCACTTCTGACCCACTTTTCCAAAATAAAGGCATTTGCCTAATAATTAAGCACACCTTGTATAGGGTGTTGATGTCATTACACCACACACCTCCTCATTACATAGATGCACATCACCTGATTTACTTAATTGGTAGTTGGCTCTCAAGCCTATACAGCTTGGAGTAGGACAAGTATCATGTGATCAAAATACTCATTTTCCTAATAATTATTATTATTATTTATTTATATAGCGCCATTAGGTTCCATGGCGCTTTACATGAGGATAGCGGAGACAAGCACAATTACAATAACTCTAGACAATCAGGACATATAGGTACAGGAGGGGAGGGGACCCTGTCCACAAGGGCTCACAGTCTTCGAGGGGCGGGTGGGGATACAGTAGGCTGGGGGAGTGTCAGTTACAGGGAGGTCGCCTGGGTCTCATGGCAGGTTGTAGGCTTGACGGAATAGGTGAGTCTTCAGGTGACACTTGAAGCTTCTCAGGGTCGGAGAGTGTCTGATGTGTTGGGGCAGAGAGTTCCAGAGTAAGGCAGATGCCCGGGCGAATTCCTGAACGCGGTTGTGCGAGGAGGAGATGAGGGGGGAGCAGAGGAGGAGTTCTTGGGAGGAACGGAGGTTGCGTGAGGGTAGGTATCGTGAGACCAGGGCGGAGACGTATGGTGGGGACAGGTTGTGTATCGCTTTGTATGCCATGGTTAGTGTTTTGAACTGGGATCTCTTGGAGGCGGGGAGCCAGTGAAGGGCTTGGCAGAGGGGGGCGACAGGGGAGTAGCGGGGGGACAGATGGATTAGTCGGGCAGCGGAATTGAGGATAGATTGGAGAGGTGTGAGGGAGTTGGATGGGAGGCCAGTGAGAAGGAGGTTGCAGTAGTCAAGGCGGGAGATGATGAGGGCATGAATAAGTGTTTTAGCGGTGTCATGGGTAAGGAAGGAGTGGATCCGTGGAGATGTTTCTAAGCTGGAGCCGGAGGGATGTGGAGATGGCTTCGATGTGGGGCTTGAAGGATAGGGAGGAGTCAAGAATTACCCCGAGGCACTTGGCTTGGGAGACTGGGGAGAGAGCGCAGTCATTGACACAGATGGATAGGTTGGGAAGTGGGGGGAATTTCTTGGGGGTAAGACTATGAATTCAGTTTGTCCATGTTGAGTTTAAGGAAGCGAGCAGAGAAGAAGGATGAGATGGCGGAAAGGCATTGTTGGATTTTGGAGAGTAGGGAGGTGATGTTGGGGCCGGACAAGTATATTTGGGTGTCGTCGGCGTAGAGGTGGTACTGGAGGCCGTGGGACTCAATGAGTTGCCCTAGGCCGAGAGTGTATATGGAGAAAAGTAGTTCTGCACACAGTGTATAAAGACATGCCTTCCCATCTGTTGGGCACATAGTATGACCATCATTTGTGTTGTCACAGGAAAATGAAGCAAGACTTACCTCTAGGCTATTTAAAGGTTATGTGACCAAGAAAGAGAGAGTTGAAGTGATGTGTGAGCCCTCGTAAACAGGGTCCACTCCCCTCCTGTACCTGTATGACTTGATTGTGTATATATACCATACTTGTCTTCATCCACCCCTTTCCACATGTAAAGCGAGATGTAATCCAATGGTTCTATATAATAATAATAATAATAATAATGTGTCAAAAGACATGGCCTCCACAACCACATTACTTCCACACAATTGAGATGGTTTGGATGAATTGGACAGCAGAGTGAAGGCAAAGCACCTCTGGGATCTCCTTAAGGCCACTTCACACACACAGATATCTGAGTCCAATATCTGAACAGATCTCTGGTTGCAGTGAAATCATGGATACATTGCTCCATTTTGTGGCTGTGTACAACATGGAGCAATGTATCCATGATTTCACTGCAACCAGAGATCTGTTCAGATATTGAACTCAGATATCTGTGTGTGTGAAGTGGCCTTTAAAGACTGATTGAAACAATTTCCTGGTGAAAACTTGTTGAAGGTAGAGAGAAAGCAAATTATGTGTAAAGCTATCATAAAAGAAAAAGGGGATTACTTTGAGGAATCTAAGATTTAACATACAGCCTTGTTTGTTAAGCAAGTGCTTCTTTACCGCCTATCTCCATATGTATTCCTTCATAGTTTTGATGTCTTCAGTTTCAATCTACAATGTGTTCATTCCAATAAAATCATTACATGGACTGGTGTCCAAACTGTTGTCTCTACAGGACAGCATGCAATATATTACAATTTATTACATCAAAGTTCCTCAACATTTCTAAGCAATTTAACCATTTATGAATTTAATAACATCAAAGGATCATCTAAGCCAGAGATGCCCAACTTGTGACTTGGGAACCACATATGCTTCATAGGCATTTTATGTGTCGTTCGTGACTACGTTCCAGCTTGGTGCATTAACACAGGTCTAGCAAACAGGTAAGAAGAACAGGTCTCCAGATGGTGAATTTATGAGTAGCCTTTCAGAAAATTGCAGATCTGCACAGTGGTAAGGCTAGGGTCACATTTGCAGTTGAAATCGCACATCCGGTTTTGAGCATTAAAAATACTCAAAACCGGATCCGCACCCATAGGGAACAATAGAAAAAACGCATTGTACTATTTGGAATGCGGTTACCGGATCCGGTTTTGCAGCCTGCAGGAAAAATCATGATGCAGGCTGCATTTTTCGCAGCGGTTGCAAAACCGCATCCAGATTTCTAACATGGAGCCCTATTGGTCAGAATCCAGTACCGCAAGACACAAATGAATGCCTGCAGTACCGGATGGGTTTGGAACAACACTGCAGCATCTGTGCGGCATATCAGCAAAGATGCTGCATTGGTGTACATTAACCCGGTGATTGAAGGGTTAATGTGTATAATATATGTGGGCAACATGTCTCCAGGGAGTGTCCACCCTCCCTAGAGACATGGTGCCCAAATACATTGGCATTTTACATGTTAACTGCCTATATTAATGTTTAGCCGATATTTGTCGGCTTTAACAAATCATGATTGGAAGCCGGCGGCTCCTGGTTGTCAGCATGAGCATCAGTACGCAATGAGCGTAACCACATTGCTTGCCAGCATCCTTAATAAGGAGCTGTCCCAGGTGCTTACACCAATTGCATACTGTACCCACCGCTCTCTATGGTGCTGAAGGCTTAAACATCAGCTCTATGGCCAGCGCACATTGAAACTCCGGTGCGTTCTGTGCATTTACCTTATGTTATGGTTGTGGAGGGAGGTAGCGGTAAGCATTGGACAGCAAGCAGGAAGCCGCTTTGTGCAGGGCGCCAACCCCCTGCAGCATTGCCGCTCCCCTGCCTCCTTGTCGCCTGAGCAAAAGGCTCACCTTGGCCAGTGGATGCTGCGGCCCTGCTTCCAAATGTGACTCTAGCCTAAGATAGGAATCCATGGATCCAGATTTACTAATAAAAAGTTATGCTATATAAAGTGTTATGATGAAAACATATCAGCAGCGTTGCTAGTCATGATGCAGTAAAGCACTAACTAAGTGTGTGTAGTACTTTTTTATCTTGAACTATAGGGTGACCACTTAGACATGCACATGAGTGTGAAGAATATACTTGCACTGATTGCAGCTTGTTCATTATTTTACATATCTTTTTTAAGATTTGCTTGCCTCTGCAGAATGGAGAACAGGTTCTGGTGATCATACCAGCTTGAACAGCTAGTTGCCATCATTCATCAGAACTTACCTTTCCTTTGGTTGCTGTTTAAAAGTATTCTGTTAAACTTCACAGAATGAGGCCATCAAAATTTCTTCCAACAGCTGTCCTTAAGAGAAGACAAGAGCCGGAGGGGGCAACTAGGATCTAGTACTGACAGTGACAGCCAAGAAAATGAAGGAAAGCAACTCATTAATGTACACTACTAAATGGTGTGTATGGCCGATAGCGATGTATTTGGTGGATTGTTTATACAATTTACAATTTTATATCAGCTTTCCAGCCTGGAGCCATGACACATATAATGAGAATAATGGAGTTATACAATGAAGCTGATGATCATATGCAGTATTATAATAAATTTGAAATTGTGTCATATGTGTGTAAAATAAGTAAACAATAGAAAAAAAAATGTGTGGGGGTCACCGGTATCTCAGGACTGATAAAGCTGCAGCCTTCAGCTATGCACTGTATATTGGCTGAGTATCAAATATTGGGACCCAATGAGGTTTTTTTAAATTTATTTAAATAAATAATTGAAAAACTAGCAGCATTGGGTCCCTCCAAATATGATATTCAACCAAGATAAAGTGCAGTGCTGGAGGTTATTATTCTCACCCTGGGAGACACACATTTCTTGTCTCCTCCAGGGTAAGAATAGCAGCTCGCAGCCACCCAAAAATTTGGTGCATTTATTCAAATTGCCAACACCTGGTGCTTTACCCAGCTCTCCCTAATGCCTTGGTGCGGTGGCATCGGGGATATAGAAGCGGTTAATGACAGCTGAGTATTGACAGCTGTTATTAAGCCAAAATTGGTAGTGCGATACTCGGACGAGTGTGCTGTTATAATCGCTTCAAACTCGCCGACTGTCAAAGCCGGCGAGTTTCAATGTACCACTTTCCTTGTACAGTAATCAATAATGTTCCAGCGCTAGGACAGCTGTGCTGAAATATTATTGTCAAAAAAACTCAGTTTGAAATCTAAATAATAAAGTGCTGTCTGTTAATAATCATTTTTACCCCCTCTGCAGGCTCTGCGCTACATGTCGGCAAAGACCCTGCAGATGCGGCTAATAATAGCCGGTGTCAGAAGGGTTAAAATGCAGTTAGTGTGCTGCCATCATGTTTACACAAAGTGTGTACACTCTGTGTAGACGTAGTGACAACACACCCTGGCAGTGCAGGGTACTTTGTTACGCATTTGGCGTAACATGGCAGATGACAGCCACTGTCCCTGGTGCTGAAGCTCCAGCGTGATATTACAGTAATATCACGCTGAAGCTTCAGGACCCCGGACAGCTCAGTGCAGGAGGAGATGAGCGGCTTCACAGAAATGTAAAATTACCCGACAATTGCCGGGATCAGTAAAATAAAGGTATTAACCCCTGCACTGCCAGGGTGTGTTGTCACTATGTCTACACAGAGTGTACACACTCTGTGTAAACATGATGGCAGCACACTAACTGCATTTTAACCTTTCTGACACTGGCTTTTCTAAGGCTAGGGTCACACATAAGCCCCTGGTCCGTTTTTGGCTTCATTTTTGGCATTTTTTTTTTCTAAGTCCAAAAACTGACAGAAAAGCGGATTGGATGTAATAAACACCCTGTCCGTTTTTTTCTGGACCTCAAAATATTGCTCTGTCCGTTTTTGAGCCAAAAACGTTGCTAGCAACGTTTTTGGCATCAGTTAAAAAACGCATGCTTTTTTTAACATGGGGCCCTATGGGAAACGCATGCGTTAACGCATGGCACATATAGGCACTTGCGTTAACGCATGCGTTAACGCACATGCGTTTTTAATGAAAAAAGTCCAAAAACGTTTAGGGGTGCAGGAGGCTCAAAAAGCACCCTATAAAAAACGGATTGGTGATTAAGATCACTTCCAAAAATGGACTTCTATGTGTGACCCCAGCCTTAGCCGCATCTGCAGGCTCCATGCCGACATGTAGCACAGAGCCTACAGAGGGGGTTAAAATGATTATTAACACACAGCACTTTATTATTTAGATTTCAAACTGAGTGTTTTTAACAATAATGTTTCAGCGCTGCTGTCACAGTGCTGGAGCATTATTGATTACTGTACAAGGAAAGCGGTAAATTCAAACTCGCCAGCTTTGACAGCTGGCGAGTTTGAAGCGATTATAACAGCACACTCGTGCGAGTATCGCACCGTGTGCTGTATGGATGCGAGTTTGACTCGGACCCATATACTTTTAATGGCCACTCACGCGTGGAAATCGCATGCAATCGCAGCATGCTGCAATTGCATTCGCATTTCCATCGCATTGGGAGTGAAATGCGAGAAAATCGCATTGATGTGACTTGTATCATTTAAAGATACAGGTCTGAGTGCAATGCAATTTTTTCTCACCTTACACTCGCACGAGTCTTGCGCCACTCTGCCTTCAGCCTAAGGAGTGTTGCAATATGGCTTCACACCCATAGACTTGGTAAGGGACGGACAGACCTCAGGACATACATGAAGGGGATAATACTTGAACAAGTAATGTTGGTCAATAGAAACTGTGATATAAGGGGGGATACACTGTTGGGGTAGGGAGGGGGAGGAGGTATATATCAAGGGGGAAAATTGATATGTTAATATACTTTGTAATGGAATTTTGCTGATATGATGTATATATAATCTTTAATAAAAATGTATCTGATTAAAAAAAAAATATTTAAAACATTATATACCAAGAAGAGATAATAACTGCAGTGTCAAAAACGTGACAACAACATGTAAAAAAGTACACAAAAAGGCATGTAAAAAATGCATGAAACCTAATTTAAACAATAAGTGCAGAAATTCTGCAACTTCACAAATTCATCAAAAGTTCATTGTGGAAACATAGGCTAAGGGCAAGCGGCATTTTGTTTCCGCGACCGCAAGTGCTGGATCTGCCGCATCCGGCAGAACTGCACTTACCGCACCGGACCGCAAGCCCCATAGGCAATACATGGGGGTGGCCGGACCCGGGCCTCAAGTCAGCCGTTAGGCGGCAGATCCTGCAGATGCGGCACCACCTGCCAGATCTGAGGCACATCAGTGTAAACCACTGATGTGAAAGGAGCCTAAATGTACATTTTTTCTTAAGGTGTTGGTTGTCCACCATGGCAGTTCTAATGGTACCTTCACACGCCGTAACCGCGGCTGGGAATCCTAAAGGCGATATGTCGCCCTGGAGTAATCGCTGTGAAATTGCCTCACAGTTGCGGCGTGTGATTGGGGAATTTCGCGGCAATAAATCGCCTGTCGCCTGATTCCTGAGCACTGCTCTGATATTAGCCTCAAACATGAAGGCGATATTTCCGTGTTGTGGCATGTGATAGGGCGATAGTGATGGAATCAGCGTCGCCTATGATTTCCCGTTGGCGTGCCACAGCGTGCTGTACTCCGCACCCCGTCTGCGATGATTGGAGGTGGCTACTGTGTTCCCATTGGCTGTCAGTTGACACCGCGCTATATTTGAGTGTGTATTGGTGCCAAACTCTGACAGACAATGGCGTCATGTATTATCCAGCCTTCCAGACCAGGCTGACCAATCGTTACGCTGTAGCGTTGTCCAATGAGCGTGTATGGGGCATGGTGTAAACCACTGTGGCATGCCTATCTCCGCGCCGCGCTGAACATGCACGCCCACATTGCCTTTGGAATTGCGCCGTGTGGAGTGGCGAGAGAATGAGGCAAGATTGGTTCTGCTGTAGGCAAGGCGACTTCCGGAGCGACACATCGCCTTAGGTTCCGGGCGCAATTGCGGCGTGTGATGCCACCATCAGCGACCAGAGGCGGGCACAAAAAACGTGACTGCGCACATTGTATCGCCTTATATCGCCACCCGCGATTACGGCGTGTGAAGGTACCATAAAACAATTGCTGATGATAGCATTTGACCTACAATACCAATGTAAAGGTAAACTCACCTGTAGGAGATTTGTTGTAGATGTTTCTGAAAATCTGTTCTACATACAGTAAGTGAATGGGATTGTATCTGCAGAAAGTGCATAGATTTTTGCAAGCTCACTCAAGTGCATTACTGTTTAAAGGGAACAAACGAGCAGTATTTTTGTATAAGAAGTAAAGCCAGTGCCATACAGGTGCTAACATGCTGAAAGCAATAGTACCTTTGGTTGGAATATTCAATTCTGTATTGCCGAAAGAAGCGTTTGCACACTTGCAGAAATGTGTGCTGCTGCAAGGTTTCCTGCTGTTCATTTCTTTGCTACTCTGCACCACACTACCTCACCATCATCACCATCCCCTGGGAGCTGCCCTGGTTGGGAAGGGTTTAACAACTGCACTGCCACTCCATATTTATCCCAGGGATCTCCAGGAGTGGCAGCCATAACTGGCTGATTATCCCAGCAGGCATTATAAATAATTTATTTTTCTTTTGTTTATTTCTTCAATTTCAACCTACCTTTTCAATGTGAGCCAGTGCCACAGCACTAGGCATTGCCACCGTCATACTAACTACTGACCCAGCTGCTGAGTACCTAACCTGTAGCATTCCACACATGCAAAGAATTGAAGCACAGGTGTGATGATGGAAAGTTTAATTTCTCCATTTTCTCCACTGTATTTCAGACTGTACTCAATGTCATCCAAGTGCAGTCTGATGTTTTACACGCACCCTTTGGCTTGCATGAGCATCAAATAATCACATCATGAGTAAATCTACTAAGTAGCTAAAATGCTACATTTCTAGTAAATTTAGATTTTATGAAGAACTCGGAGTGCCAGGCTTCCCCCAGGGGTCTATGGAAACTCAGTATCTGGGCGTTACTGTAAGCCGATGTCACTAGTGGCCTGCCCGGTCCCGTACCCTAGGGTCACTTGGAAAAGCGGAAAAGCAAAAACTGGAAATAATAAAGTCTCATGACGCCACCTGCAGTTTCTGGTGATCTCATCAGTGCCGCTGTCAGACCGCCAGGGATGGTGGAATTGCATCCAGTTGATAACGCTCCCTGCAGGCAGAGAGGGATCCCCGGGCAGTGTAGCTGCTGTGCTGGTTTTCGTGGTATTAGCTCTGTGGATTAGCTTATTAGAATAAGACACCGGAGGCTGACTCTGTACAGGTACTTTACTGGCAATAGTTCTTAGCAGTTCAGGTACACAGTTACATAGTCTTTACGGGTAGCTGTCCAGATAGTCACTGGGGAGAATAGAGTCTCTTTGAGGCTCCCAGAGTGTTCCTTCCTTAGTACCTTCACTGTCCTCTGTGTCTTTGCTTGCGCTGTTCTGCACAACCCACTTGTTTACCAGGCCCGTTGGGTGCTATGAGATTATCCTTCTTCTCTAAGGGGCTCAACCCGATTTAGTGCTCCTGATGGGGCTGCACGTTCTGGATGAGGTCAGGGGCTGCTTGGCAGACCTGCGACCCACCGGTATTGACGGCTCAGGGTTAGGCTCGCCTGTACCGTGACTCGGAGCCGGTACCCCGTTGTGGACCAGGATTCCCCCGAACTGTGGATAAGGTCCGGCACTGGGTTTCCTCCTTCCGTCTGGGTCGCCACTCCTTTTGGGCGCCCTCCCTGTGGTGTCCCTCTAGGACTTGTTCCTTGCTTCATCCCTCAGACTAGACTGCTCCTACTGACTAACTGTCTGAGTGGTTCCTGCTCCTTCTACCCAACGGTCCTCCCACCGGGACCGGTTACCCTGGTAACGGGTGCCCAAGTGGAGAAGAGCCTCAGGTTGACTTTACACTCCCCAATGACAGGAATACCGCACACTCAGTTATGGGTGCAGTACCCCTATTGTGGTGCACTGACCTTCACTCACTGGATGATTATTTGATGCATATAGAAGATGCATGAAGCCTGCTGAGATCCACACTGTGAGGGAGAAACACAGGAGAAGGAAGACTGGTGAGCAGACATAATCTTTGTATTTGATGTGAAGCATAGACTTGCATGGGTGCACATGATCCAATTTACAGAGGGAATAACAGCATGCTGTGATTTTTCTCTTATGCCGAATGGGCATTAGAAAAAAAATCTGCGCTGTCATATAGTGGAACACTGTTACGAGTGCTATCCAATAAAACATCGGATAGCAATCGGCCATGTTATACGTGTGGCGCCCCACTGGTCGGAGCACCACTAAGGGGTACTGCACCCAGAACAGCGTGTGTGGTATCCCTGTGGTAAGTGAATGGGGAGGTTAATATGTGGCTTAATCCTCGCATCCACATACACCCTTAGCTCAGGGGACTACAGGGTTAAATCCTTTACTAGGAGACCAAGCCCCAGTGGGAGGAGTTCAGGGCAAGCAGTGTGAGGGCGGGAGGAAGTTAGAGACAGAGAACGTCTGAGGGAGAGACAGGAAAGGAGCTTTCCAGGAGAGCAGCAGTTTTGGGGACAGAGGAGCAGGTGATAGGTTCTCCTAGACGGCTTACCAAGCACCGAAGCCCACACAAGCACAGCAGGAAATCCGGATTACAGTGAAGTCTCCCGAGCACCAATGCAGTCAACATTAAGGGAGCCAGGCACTGCGTGACGAGAGATAGCGTCAAGCCATTAGAGGGTTATCTGACAACAGCAAAGGTGAGAGAGCACAGGAGGCCAGGCTGGATTTCAGATCAAAGGGCTTCACTCCAACCTGGAAGAGCAGTAATGGAGGGACATCTAACAAAGCCACATGGAAACACCCTGTTCATTTGCCACTACCTAGGCCAGCTGCCTATGCTTACAGTCTGTGTTGTACTGTGAACTGTGCTTTGTACCTGAACTGTCCTAGTAAAGTCCCCGGGAGAGTAAACTTTGCCTCCGTGTCTTTGTGCTGCAGAATTCAACCTGTTTCCTTACAGGAACGCTGCCCGGAGGACCAGCTCCACATGTAGGGAGCTTTACTACCCTTGCCGCAATACCATCGCCCTCCAGAGGACTGTGGCGGCGCTGGTGACCCATCACCAGGTACTACAGGTGGCGTCACGTGACAATAACTCTTACCCACTGTACATAACTCCCTTATTGAAGTGTCACCCAGGCCATGGGCTCAGGCTCTGCCACCTGTGACATCCCCGTGAAACCCCCTTTGAGCCTGATACCCGAGTACCCCAGGGCCTGGGGCTCGACATAAGCTTGTGTGAGCGAGCCCTAAGTGTAACTAAACTTTCAGCTTTGCCTTTTTTTTACATATTTTGCAGGCACTTTGATTTCCTGGATATCGGTGGGTGTATTGGGCCAAAAGACCCTTATGAAGTGCACAGCTCTTGCCTGAGCGAATACACAAAGCAGATTACAGATTTAATGGTATTTTATACCACAAAACATACGCTTTTTATTGAATCCATACTCTACTCTGTGTGCTCACTAATCCAGGAGGGCGCTTTAAATTCCTCCAGAGCTGTGCATTTCTTTTGGGTCTTTTTGAGTGATCAGAAGGGGTCTCCAGATCTGGAACTTCTAGCTATCTGCAGCACATTAACTGAATGTAAAATCTGAAAAAATGTTGAAACTTTAGTTTAATTTATTCTTTAACAGTCACATAAGTTTCTGCACAAAATCTGCATGTGAATATCACCAAACACGTGATAGAGCCACATAGAGCCACATGTGGCATAATTTATATTTGGCACAAAATCATCAATTACTGGTTTATTTGAAAAAAATTGTTATTATTCATATGTATATCACACATACACATTCATTCATTAGGTGTCATGTAACCATGCAATATACTTTTATATTCCATAGAAACTGAATTTCTTTATTTTCCTTTAAAGGGAACCTGTCACCCCCTTTGGGCGTTCTAAACACTGCCCAGCACCTTAAACATCATGTAATTGGGGTTTTCTTGATCCCTTTATACCCCCAGACTGGCTCCTAATTACTTCAGAAAATACGTTTGACAGTGTCTCCTGCCATGTAGTAGCCGGTCTGGTGGAATGTGGCTCTCTTCAGTCTGGGCCCCCCCTCCACCTGTAAAACCCACCCCACCACCTGTAATATGCCATCGCTCCTGGTCTCAGTGGCAGCATTGTGTCTGTGCAGTGGCGCGGGACACTGCGCTGTATTGAGCCACAGTGACCAAAGTCTCGTGAGATTTGTGAAGTCTCACGATACTTTGTGCGGCTCAATGTAATACAGTGACCTGCTCCACTGCACAGGTGCAATGCTGTCATGGAGTCCAGGAGCGATAGCATATTACAGGCAGTGGGGTGGGTTTTACAGGCGAAGGGGCGACCCAGACTGAAGAGAGCCACATCCCACCAGACTGGCTACTACATGGCTACTACACAGCAGGGGACACTATCAAACTTCTTTTCTGAAGTAATCAGGGGCTCTGAAGAAGGTGCAGGGACGGCACTGAAACGTGTAGGGAATAAAGGAACATCTATGAAGGAGCCTGGTCTCCTGTGTCTTTCATCTCGACAGCAGCACGGATCTCGCAAGCACTAAACCGTCTTTTGATTTCTCAGTCACAGACAAGATCACAGATAGTGGGCATCCATGATTGGCTGTTTAGCAGGTAATACAGTGAATATTTCATGAGGAAGCGACCGAAGTGACCGAAGCGCCAAGACTGGTGAGAATGTGGCACCCCAGGGTTAATTTGCCACAGTAACATCACAAGCGTTCACTCCCCACACAACACTGGACATTACACTGGTGTCTCTAGGCCAGAAGGGGGAGCTCAAGCAGCTCCCTTATATATATTCTGGTCTGAGGAGAGGAAGTGGGGAAGAAGAATGGTGGGTGGAGCTTAAGTGGCACCTGCAAGAAGGGGAGGAGCTAATGTTGTTTACCTCAGAGTAGTAGTGACAGTTAGTCAGTTGAGTTGAGTTGAGTTGAGTTGGAGTTGGAGTTAGTGCAGTTCCTGGGAGCACTGAGGAATAAAAGACTGGTGGTGTAAAGGGGCTGCCTTAGGCCTCTCCGCAGCCTGCTACCCACTTCCAGGCCTAGCCAGGGTCTGAGGGAAGGAGTAAGAGAAACAGGAGTACATATCTGGGAGGCTGAGTTACCTCATCACTCGCCCCAGAGGAGCGCAGAAGTCGGATACCGGATCCGAATCTGTGACTGAAACACGCAGCAGAGAAAACACCTGGATAGTGGAGGTTACATACCTACATCGTACCTCAGCAAAGCAACACGACGGGGTCAGAAACACACGAAAAGACTCAAGTTGCCTAGCAAAGGGGGTACCTGTGAGGAGAAACCGGGCCAGCAGCCTAGCTAAAGCAGCAGCAGGGCCACACACACAGCGCAGCAGTGGGAAGCTGAGGACTCGGACAGGGTGGGAGCAACCCGGCCCCAGTACAGACTCCGTGGACAGTACTCTGCTAACAACATCTGTTGTAAAGCCTTGGAATATTTCAAAACCATGTGTGTAATCCTTTTGCTCAAACCCTGCGTGCCCTCACAAACTACCATCATCTCTACTACTACCCCTATCCTACAACATCCATAGCACTATCTATAGACTATTACTACCACTGCCCCGGGGAATCAAGCTCTACTCGCGGAGAGCCATTACATCTCCATCTGCCAAACATCATCCCCAAAGGTTCTGCAGCAGCAGTGGTCCCCTCACTGACCACAACCCGTGGGTAGCGTCACGACAAACTCCCTTGTAAATATCCCCCCATTTATTTCAGGTAATGAAGAAAGGATAGAGTATGTGGTAAGCGCTAGGGAATAATTACAGCTCCACGGCCAGTAGTAAATTACCTTTCGGCTTTAATGAAAATGTGTACAACACGCGGGTCCATTAACCACGATGCATTTCAACGCAGTGTGCGTCTTTCTCGAGAAAGACGCACACTGCGTTGAAATGCATCGTGGTTAATGGACCCGCGTGTTGTACACATTTTCATTAAAGCCTAAAGGTAATTTACTACTGGCCGTGGAGCTGTAATTATTCCTAGCGCTTACCACATACTCTATCCTTTCTTCATTACCTTACATATCCTCCCTACGGGGAGGGGGATGTGGAGCTGCTCTGGGCTACAGGACCTGGCTTTCGTTATTTAGATCCTCCTGAGCTGTCACGTTATCCTTGGCCTCCGAGGAAATCGTTGAAGATGTTATTTGTTCACATTATTCCAGAAGAGTGAAATTCATTATTTCAAAGACCTCGCAAGTGTGCAAGTTTATCCAGTTGTGCGGACGGCACAACTGGTAAAGGTGAGCAATAAAAAAGTATACCGAGGGTAATTATTGTTAACACAGTATGGCGCAAATTGGATTTCATTTTTTACCCCCATTTATTTCGGAACCCGGGACAGGACACGGTCAGGACCAATACCGCCGTGATATCCCCAGCAGTACCCTGGTTCGGCACCGAGTACCTCGTCCCAGTGGGCTCCACAAGAATAATGCTTTAATCTCGGATTTCTCATTGAAGTCTGTGCCTGAACACGTTAGGTGTTTGGTACGGACCCAAAACAGGCAAATGGATAAGGCAAAAAAAAAAACGAACAGTACCATCCACTACCATCCAGTTAAAGCAAAAAACGGATGTGTGCCTTATGTTAAAAAACACTGGATTGAAAGTAGCCCCATACTGAGATTTTTCCATCTAATGATTATGTTTTGGGGATAAGTTTCTATACTGTACAATATTATTGTCTGAACAATCAATAGCTATATGGAAAAGTGACAGAAAATCGCAACGACCAAGGAGAGATCACATAACCATGTTTACACTACTAAATGAGAAAGTTTTGCTATGAAATCCTGCCATTTGCCTTTAACACCAGGAAAACATCAATAAAAGCACAGAATTATATAGATCAACAATAATCACACTCTCATGTTGTGTTTCTGTGGCTAGAGGACTAAAAGTGGAGTTACCATTGCCCTACATTGGATTCCTGCTGATCATTATCAATATTGTAGTAGCTGCTAGTTGGTGTGGCAATATACTGTATCTACAAAGAAAGTACAGTATGTCCAAGCAATAAAAGGTAAATGTCAGGCTGTGTAAAGGGAAATCTGATGAAAATGATGTTTTGACAATAGTTGCATGTGGAATGAGCACATTAGTAACTTCTGAGATATCGGACTTCTGACTTTGAGAACTAAAGACTATGTAGAGCGTTCAGACTTCTTTGGCATTACATGTAGATTTCTGTTGCTACAAATCTGACTACACAAAAAAGTTACAGTATGAAAAGAGAAAGCAGGCTACACATAGGGAAAAAAAGGAGAGTCAAGGTGGCGGCTCCATGCAGACTTCTTCACCTCTGATGCTGCCTAATTGATAGGGTATTCCCTATTTGTGTATACAGAAAATGATCTGTCAATATTAAGGCCCAGTTACACACACAGATAATTGTGCAGAGATTGTTCGTAGATCTCTGATTGCAGTGACATCATGGACACATTGTTACATTTGTACACGGCCACAAAATGGAGCAATGTGCCCATGATTTCACTGCAACCAGAGATCTGCGAACAATCTCTGCACAATTATCTGTGTGTGTAACTGGGCCTAAAGAAGAAGAAGCCATTGGGGAGACACTTCTTTGACTCCTCTCCCAATTCAAAACACATCGTCATTCCCATGACTTGGGAATTATTCAATGTTTTATTGCTGTGTATTGTATTTCTGTGTTGCTGGGCAGAAGCATTGTCTTGTAAGTATTTTGTCCCTCTCCTCTCCCTGTAGCTTCTGTGGTGTCAGTTTCCCTTCTCTTCTTCCTCATGTAATCATCCTACAGCCATCTTAGATAACCACATGTCTTTCTGCTCTGTGAAAAATCACTCTTTTTACTTGCCACATTGTGCAGCATAGAAAGTTATTCAGTGAAAAGCATCTCCACTTCTCTTTGGTTCTTCTTACAACGTCTCTGAGACAGAGTTTATAGCTATCTGAGGACACTTACATGTGAGTAACCGGTCATCGGAACATCAGAAGTATTGAAAGTTCAGGCACCTAATACGAGCACTAACGTGGCTCCAGAATACACATTTTGGGCCACGTGCACACACTGAGTATTTGATGAGTTTTGTCTACAAATCCTGAGGTAAAAAACTCATCAAATACTCAACGTGTGCACGAGGCCTTGAATGCTCACTAAATATATCTCTATTTGATAGCCAGTGTGCTGAATAGCAAATTTGTAAATTACTCTTTTGATAGAAAATGAAAAATAATTGGCATAAATATGCTAAGCACTAGGTGTGTCCCTCCTCTGTAACTTACTATACATTGCTGGTAGAAATCTGTCCTTAAGACCCCTTACACGCTTCAATGTCCCAGCGATCCGATCATCGATCCGACTTGACCTACATTGCTGGAACGACGTTCAATGATCGCTGGTGAGGTGTCACACGTACTGATATCTAGAACAACGCAGCAACGATTCCGCGACAAGCGAACAATACTTGCAGTCGTTTGATCGCCTACGTCCTTCAGTTCTGAATAGGTGAAGTCGTAAACGACATCGTTATCAAGGTGTCACACACACCGATGGTGCAGGTTAAATGAATGATCAACGACTGATTTATGGTCCGGTTCATAAACCTCCAATCAATGATCAGCCAACTTATCATTGGTTGTTACTATGTGTCAAATGACGTCGTTTCACCGCCCAAAAGCCGTGACGCACCAACGATATCGTTAATGATATCGTAGCGTGTAACGGGCCCTTTAGTCACATCAGAGATCAGACAGATCACAGGAAGTGCATCACCTACATTCCCTCTCCTGTCCACTTTTTCCATCTCTATACAAGTTTTGCTACCCAAACAGTGATAACTTTCTTTTCTGCAGGTTGGCTCAGCTGTGTCGTCATCAGTGCACACTAACCACTTATGCTTACAACTGTAGAAAGAAGACATGGACCTCTAATACCATTCATTGATCTAATGCAGCTAAGCCAAAACTTAACATGGGTTCCTTAGTTTGACATTCTGATCAGACTGCACCTCTAAGTTGGTCCGTAGCCTAAAATGTGTGGTGCTGTGCACAAACCACCATGGTGGCCTCAGATCCTTTGCAGGCTGGGTAACCTGGTGCCCCTGAACACCCATGCTGTGAAGCTGAGTCCCCATTATTATAAGCCAGGCCACTCTATAAGTACAGCACCACAGCAATAATGGCCACCATACAGCAACAACATCAAGAGAGTAGATCTAAAAACAAAAATTAGGACATCACCTACCACATGTTCGAAGAATAAAACAATATTTTGTTTTCTACCAACTATGCCTGGGGACATTAGTTTTCTGAGAATGGAAAACCCCTTTAAGATGCATTTGAAGAGAAAATGTGGCTGAAGTGTAAATTTAGTTTGATTTGGACAACAATCTGTGTGTATGAGCGGCTCTTACCTCTTCCCCAAAGGGCTTTCTCCCACTTGTTTATACACCATTGGTCTGATTCTCATCCAGGAGAGTAGGATGAGTGAAATCCATTTTGTATTCCATATCTTATGCTATTGCTATGTGAGTGTGTGATTTTTTTTCTCACCTAGTTTTTGCATGACATGCATATGCAATTCATATATAATACAGAAAAAAAGAAAATCAGGTGAGTCAGTCGACAGGGTAGGGGTTACTTGGATACCAGGACAGGGGGTTACTTCAGTGGAGATCACGGCAGGTCGGTTCCCAGTTCTGTGCCCTGGACCCTCAGTAGCGGGGTGGGGGTGATGATGATGGGGGATTTGTATCGTGATGCCACCTGTGGTACCTGGTAATAGGGTTACCAGCGCTGCAGCTGTCCGTCGAGGTGATGGGAATGCAGATTTAGTAGCGGTGGAGCTTTACCTCAGGGCAGCGGGGTGGATGAGGGGAGTAGTAGTAGTGGTTCTGCTGTGAACGCTGCAGGCGGCGGCAGTGAAGCAGGCACACACACACAATAGTCTCTGTTTCGTTACCTTTTTACTGATGTCCAGTAACAGGCACGGTCCAGGAAGGTAACCAGGTTATCGGTGCAGTTTGGGACATCCACCTTGGAGAGGTGGGGCAGGGTTAATTGTGTCCGAGGTGTATGGAGCAGAGCCGCGCGTGTACGAGGTGTACGGAGCAGAGCTGTATGTACGAGGTGTACGGAGCAGAGCCGTATGTGTACGTGGCGTACAGAGTAGAGCCAAGAGTGTATGAGGTGTATGGAGCTGAGTGTGTACTAGGTGTATGGAGCGGAGCCATGTGTGTACCAGTGATGGCCCCCCGAATATGCCGTTCCTATAGTCCCTGCCACCTCTGCCGGCAGCATTCTTCTACCGAGTCCTGGCCGCCGCTATCCACCCTCTGCAGCTCAGCACGGCAGGGCACAATAATGCATCACTTAGCGCCGCTGTGCTGACACATGCAGACTGGAAGAGCAGACATTGAGGAGACCGGAGCAGCGAGAAGAGGTGAGTATTTACTTTTTTTTTTAATCAGTGAGTACACTGATGGGAAACTATGTAATGTGTAATATAATATAGGAGGACAATGGGGGTGCAATATACTATATGGAGAACTATTGGGGCCCATTATACTATATGGAGCACTATGGGGGTGCATTATACTATAAGGAAGGCTATAGGGGATGCATTATACTATATAGAGGACTGTGGGGGTTCATCATTCTATATGTGGGGATGCACCCATATCCCGCACCCATATCCTTTGCTCAACCCAATAGGAAGGACCCTATTATTAATTCCAGACAGCCCCATGTGCTGCGCTTGTGATTGGCTAAGCAATTCGGCAGTAAGCATGGTCTGTTGGTGGAGAGGCGCCATTTTACCAGCTTAGTGCAGTGGGGGCTTGTTGATGATCAACTGCCTGTGGTGTGTGGATGGTGCGGCATGGTGACTTGTCTGACTA
Organism: Allobates femoralis; assembly: GCA_033576535.1. Lineage (NCBI taxonomy): Eukaryota > Metazoa > Chordata > Amphibia > Anura > Aromobatidae > Allobates > Allobates femoralis. Next base: position 399,845,376 of record JARQOC010000004.1, on the reverse strand, counting down.
GTTAGTGCCAGGCAGCGGTCCAGAGTATTCTAGGTGTGTGCCAGAGGTTGGCAATCAGTGCTGCCTCCTGTGCTATAAGATGCAGGATTGTGTCTGCCTACAGGACCACAGCTCTGACAGTCGTCATTATGTGTCTATATGCTTGTGCCAAGCCACCATTGCCATTAATGATCATTGTTCTGGATTCTTCTGTGTGGTTCTTGCATGTGAATGTGAAGGCGCTGATATCCTTGTGTGGACATCTTTTTTTCTGTTTCTGTAAACTAAAATGTCCACCATTTTGCTCATTGTTACAGGTTAAATATAAATCTGTATGTACCAGATGTATTTTTACTGATTAAAAAAATTTACTAGCGGAGGGGGGGCGCCATTTTGCAGTTCGTCTCAGGCAGCAGAGAGGCTATGTTCATCCCTGTTAATGTCCCTCATCCTGCTATATATGGTCCTCCTCCTGGAATATGACCCTTATCGTGGTATATATGTCCCCCATCATGGTTTATATTGCCTTCCTTCTCCTGTCACCATAGTCGTCCAATTATTATAATGCATGCCCATATTCCTACATATATTACAATGTACCCCCATAGTCCTCTATGTATTATGATGCATCCAATAGTCCCCCATTAATAAAGTATCCCCAATAGTAATCCAATTATTATAATGCACCCCCATTATTCTCCATATAGTATAATGCAGACTCCTAGTCCTCCATATAGTATAATGCAGCCTCACAGCCCTCCATATAGTGTAATGCAGCCTCACAACCCTCCATATAGTATAATGCACCTTACATCTCTCCATATAGTATAATGCAGCCTCACATCCCTTCATATAGTATATTGCAGCCTCACATCCCTTCATATAGTATAATGCAGCCTCATAGCCCTCTATGCAGTATAATGCAACCTCAATTCTTCATATAGTGCAGTCTCATAACTCTCCATATAGTGCAGCCTCAAAACTCACCATATAGTGCAGCCTCATATCTCTCCAAATAGTGCAGCCTCATATAGTGTACCTTTATATCTCTCCATATAGTGCAGCCTCATAAAGTGCAGCCTCATATCTCTCTATATAGTGCAGCCTCATATATATCTATATAGTGCAGCCTCATAACTCTCCATGTAGCATAATGCACCCCCCTCCTCCTCCTCCACTGTGCACTAATAAAAGGCAAAAAATCTGTACTTACCTCTCCCCGTTCCCCCGCTGCTCCGGTCTCATTGCAAAAACTGAAGACTCAGGAGAAGGCGGTGCCGGTGTGTGTTACACTGGTGGAACACATTATCCAGGAAGTGCCACCTATTCCTAGTGTGGATTAGGGGGCACCAGCCTGCTATATGCGTTCCACAGTGGAACACACAAGGAAAGCCAGCTGGTAAGAGGAAGCAAGGGGCGGGGGTGGCAGCAGTAGGAAGCAGGAGGCTCACCTACCCTCTCTCAATATAATCACTGCAAAGGAAGCAAGCGCAATAGGGTCTTATCGTTTAAAAGCAGAGTGGCTCTGAAGCCGTGATAGTCACTGCTCGCCTTATTGGGTTGTGTAGCACACAACCAGCATCAGAAACATGTAATGGTGACTGCTGCAGGACCCACATCTCCACATGCAATGTGGTAGATAATCCAAGGATTCAAAGGGACAATGTGTTTACCGGTCCGTGCTGCCACAGAAGACAAGTAGCCAATAGCTTCAAATTACTTCACATTTATTAGATCCATCCGACGTGTTTCAGAGCCTGCTATGCTCATGGGCTATGCATTCACTGATGAAGGAGCACAGCAGGCTCTGAAACGCGTTGGCTGGATCCAATAAATGTGAAGTAATTTGTAGCTATTGGCTCCGTGTCTTCTGTGGCAGCGCGGACCGGTAAACACATTGTCCCTTTGAATCCTTGCACCACCCCACTCTGACACACAGGCCCCTAAAGCGGCATGTGCTGTGGCGCAGTCACATGGATATGCATCCTCAGCGATGCACATCCATGTGAAGCAGCTGCAGAGATCGGCGGCTGCAGGGGGTGGCTGGCGGTGCAGGCCCCTGTACATCAGGGCCCCGTTGCAGCCGCGACCCCCAATAACTTGATAGTTATTCCCCTGCTGCATTGTAATAGTATATTATAGTTTGACTGCAGGCTCAATTACTCTTGGAGGACTAAAAAATAATGTGATAATTAATAAATAAAGATATTAAAAAAGAAAATTCTAAAGAATTCTTTCCTGTTTTTCTGTAAAATATGTGATAAAGTGAATGCAGTCACTCAAAATTACATCTTGTACAACAAACAACAAGCCTTCATTCAGGTGTATCAAAGAAATAAGAGTTTGTAGGAGGAGAACAACTGGAAAAATGACAATTTGCAAAGAAGGAAAGAGAAGATATGTCGCCCCAGGGTGTGGGGTACTCGGGTATCAGGCGGCAAAAGGGTTAACTGTGTCACGGGGGATGGCGGCTGCGCCTGATCCCGTGTCCCGGGGGACGGTTCTTTTGAAAAGGGGATTATGTACAAGGGATTATTTACAAAGTTAGTTGTCGTGATGCCACCTGCATTTTCTGGTGAAGTAGCACCGGCGCCGCCACAATCCTCCAGAGGTCGGTGGTATTGCGGCTGAAATGTTGTAGTCCTCCGCAGGCAGAACTGGGACCTCCGCGGCAGCGATCCTGTGAAAGGAATAAGTTCATAGGAAAGAAAATGCAGCAGAGTCAAAGTAACTTCACTCCGGGTACTTTACTGGAACTTTAGCAGCAATGGTTACAGTTCTCGGTGCAGTAAGATGTTAAATGACAAGTAACTAACGTGTGGCAGCAAGTGGATCTCAGGTGGTAGGATGGAGCCCTCAGCGTGTGCCTTTTCTCTGTCAATTCTTCCCTGCTTCCCAGTAGATTGTGTGAAGTCTGACCCCATAAAGCGGATCTGGCCTCCTGCTGTCTCTCACTCTCCTTGCTCCCGTCGGGCTACCTTCTGCTGGCCGACCGTCGAACCATCAAGTGGTGCCTGGTACCCTCTTCTGGTCGCTTAAGAGTCTGGGCAGTATACAGTATATATATACCCCTCAGATCACCGGATTTTCTGTGGTCCTTGGAGGATCCCACAGGTGCAGGCTCCGATGCCCGGTAAGCTGCCGGGGTTGGACTCTCTCTGAAGTCCCTCTCTTCCCCCAGGCTGGCTGTCTGCACCTGGGATCTTTCTCTAGTCCACTTTCCTGGTCTCTCAGCCGAGAGACCCTCCTTGCTCCCTCAGGCTCACTGCCTGGCTGCCGGTCAAAGACCTTGAGGCAACGACCTGAAGCCCAAAAGGCCTCCAGCCAAAGGACTTCCTTTCTCCCCTTGGAGGTGGTTTTGTCCCCTCCCGGGTACCTCCCACAATGTGATCTAGTGTGTGATGCTTGTGTGTAGGTTCCACCCATCAGCCTGAAATCTACTTGCAGCTGGAGTATCTGCACCGCTTTTATGGGTGAAGTACCCCTCTGTGACGCCTGCATAGTGGGGTGCCACATTTAGCACATTTACTTTTGTGGTGTCTTGTCATTTGAGTAACGTTCTGTAGCTTAGTTGTTAACATAACAAAAAAATAAAGTTCCAAACGAGATGCTGAATGTGACAAATACTATCACCTCCGTTTTTATTGACGTCGGTTTCGGTTTTCAACAATTTTTTTCATTGAAAAATATGTCTTGGGTTTTGTCGGTTGCCTCAGATTTTGTCGGCGTGCCTACAAGCTACGTTCTCTTGTTAAGTGTGGTGATGTCTCTCATTGTGTCAACATCACCCCGCACACTTAGCCAAACGATTCCATTGCTTTCCAGTGTTTTGTGCTTTTCTTAGCGAGTTTTAATACTTACAAATTACTGCGTACACAGGAAATAATTGCCTCAGATTTTGTCAGTTTTGGATTTCGTGGATCAATGAAAACCGATGTATCACTATATATGTTAGGGCCACGTCACACACACAGATAATTGTGCAGATATTGTTCGCAGATCTCTGGTTGCAGTGAAATCATGGACACATTGTCCATTTTGTGGCTGTGTACAAATGGAACAACGAGTCCATGATTTCACTGCAACCAGAGATCTGTGAACAATCTCTGCACAATGATCTGTGTGTGTGACGTGGCCCTTAGACGTAGGCCAAATAAAGACACAACAGGAGTGAATACAAGTCTATACAGTGCATACAGTGTCTTGACGTAAATCAATTGATCCTTTAAGACACATGATACCATAGCGCACATGTAAACTTTGTTATGAGTGTTATGCTAACAAACCAATGTAAAGTAGATTGCCCAACTTTGAATATGTAAATCCTTTACAGTCACATGAAAGAAAATTCCGCAACCCTGTTCATTTTTTCCGAATATGCTGGCTGAAGTGATCTGAAAGTGCTAAATTTTTCATGACCCATTAATGAAATCCTATAGAACTTTAAAAAGCTCCCTTATTTGATAGAAATCTCAGAATGATTTGCAACCATGTGTAAAGGCTGAAGGATAGCTGAGGGCTATATTGTGTATGCTGGCTTTTACAGGCTCGGCAGCTCTGCCATTTATTGTTTTATGAGCTTGCTCTATGCGCATAGTGTTCTGGAAATATCTATTAATAAGCCTCATTTCTTTTTCTTTCAGTTCTGTACTGACTTTGAATTATACAAACACTGGGCTGCCACTGCATTAAACATTTCCCTATGAGCATTATATTACACTATTTAGCTTACCACTATTTCAGCTAAATGAATTTAGTGTTATGATGTAGCACCATTCCTACAGAAAGGTGTATGTGACCGCACATATAAATACAGAATTGACACACACATACACTCCTGAAAATTGAAATTGCAACACTAAGGCTGGTTTCACACTGCGGTCAGATCAGGTCAGGTCAGGTCAGGTTTTGTGTTTCAAAACCAGGAGTGACTCCAAAACCTAGAACAGGTGTCAATCTTTCAATTATAGTTTTTCTCCTGGTTCCTCTCCTGGTTCCTATCCTGGTTTTGACACACAAACCTGATCGAACCTGATCAGTGTAAATCCGCAGTGTGAAACCAGCCTATGGGTACCGTAAGGTACCGTCACACGTGTCAATATTGCATGCAATTTCACTTGCAACTTACTGGTTGCAGTGAAATCATGGACACATTGTTACATTTGTACAAAGCAACAAAATGGAACAATGTGTCCATGATTTCACTGCAACCAGTAAGTTGCAAGTGAAATTGCATGTAATGTTGCGACGTCTAACGGTACCCTTAAGGTACCTTTACACGCCGCCACAACAGGATGGATACCAACGGCTACTTCACGTGCACGAGAACGGCCGAACGGTTACCAACGGGAAACGCACCCTCTTTACACGCCGCCACAAGGTGCGCTACGCTACGCTACATCTACAGCTAGATACATCGCCGGGAGTCGCAAGTAGCCGTCTGTAGCTCAGCGTACCAGCTTTACACACCGCCACCACAGAGTGATCTGGGAGCAACAAAGGCAAGACGTAAAACAAATAGGCGTGCCACAGACCTGTACGCCGCGCCCAAACCACAACCATTGGCCAACATTACGGAGTTGTGATTGGCCACGACGGAAAGGGCGGATGGGCGAGACGTGCCATACTAGTGATCGGAGTGTGGCACGGAATAAGCGCTTGTGACATGGCGGAGCATGCGGAATGCATCGAAATCGATGGTAATGGGTCACGCTAGCGCGGTGGCCAGTCACATACCCCGTGTGTATCAAAGTAGCGGTCCGGGGCTATGTGTGCGTAGTACAAGTGTTTGCCTTGTCACGCACGATCAGCGCTTGTGACAGCGGCGTGTGCCGATTGCACTGAGGTGCGTTTGTGTGACACACAGTAGCGGCTTACAACACACAGTATGTGCGTTTTCTGTACAAATTCTATCTGTGTCAACTGTGGCGAAGTATGTGTGAATACAGGCTGAATGGTGTTTAATATATCTGCCCACAGATGTGAATGTAGTGGAACAGCTCCCAAGGCAACATGTCAAAGATCTGTGTGACAGTGTGAAAACACCTGAGAACAATATGTCCTGCATCAATGTGCTGTGTGCAGGGGACCCTCTGCCTACAACAAAATAAAGGCTCATGTACGCACAATGGCCACAAACACTGTTGGCCAAAATACTTGTACAAAAACATGGCTACCCACACATATTGTCTGCCCAATCCCAGCCAATAGGTGGCTATGACATCCCAGGCCCCCACCAAAACCTTCATCACATTGCCCTCCTCCACCAAGTAATCAGGCTCACACAGATTATTTTGGATCCAACATAAAAATGTTTAATATATTACATTAATCGTGACCTTGGATTGTGCAAAAAAAATATACAGAAAGTAAAAACAATGTACAATTAAAGAGCATGTGACATTGTTCACCCACATTAAAGGGATAACCAATTTACCACACATAGAAAACTGTGCATCCAAAACATTAAAAGGAAAACCATAAACTAACTAACTAACTAACTAAGTAATGAAACCTTATGCACATAATGAAACCAACGTCATGACGTCATTACGGCCG